>JACXGM010016319.1:0-12815 GCA_016801145.1 Umbra pygmaea | reverse complement strand
TCAACAAGGCATTTTCGCCCACAGGACTGCCGCATACTGGATGTTTGTCCCTTTTCACACCATTCTTTGTAAACCCTAGAAATGGTTGTGTGTAGATAATGGCATTAAGGAGAAATTGAACGTGTGTTCCTAATAATCCTTTATGTGAGTGTATATATAATATGTTGAAATAAACCTTCAGAAATAACATTTCCTTACAAGTGCTCACATGGTAATTTTAAGGTTCATAAGGATTCATAATTACATTTTCACAAATACCTGAGTCTACATGTGAGATCCTCTCCGGAGGGTACTACCAACTCTAGGATCTCCACACAGACCACTGCTACTCACTACAATCCTCACGCACCCGAACACAGCACACAACCTAGATCCAAATCTAGATTCCTCTGACCTTGATTTTTGGATTCTGCCTGAAGTACTTCTGCCTGTGTGTATGAACCCTTCCTGATTATTTGGATTGCCCCCTTGGAAAATGGATTGTTGCTTTGTTTTACAAATTTTACAAATGCACACAAGATTCAGAAATGCACAGGACATGATTCAGAAATGTATTTCTGATGCACACACAAATACATCTTGATTTACAAACTGCTTGCGGTCTGTGAACGTCACAGCATTTGTGTGTGAGTTTTGAGACTCCCCTGACGTGGCTCGACACACTAGAATGCACCCTACGTGGGGGATTTTACTTATAAGCCAATCACATGAATGGTTCACACAGCGCCGGGAGCCGGGAGTGTTTAAACAGCGTTTCTTATTGTCACTCTGCATCTGGGTCCTCTTCTATCTGTACTGGGGGAAAGCGTGACAGAATACCTCACCTGCTATGGACCCAGCAGAGGTACACCTCCGGCTGAAGCAGCAGGAGGAGAGCATCAATGAGTTGTGCCGTCTTCTTCGACAACAAGCCGCAGCCCCTCCGACTCAGGTTAACCCTATCCCTCCTACTGCCCATGCTTCGGTAGTGGTCCTTGCGAAGTATGATGGTTCCCCTGGCCTATGCAAAGGCTTCCTTATGCAGTACTCCATATATCGGGACCACCACCCTGACCATTTCCACACAGATAAGGACAAGGTCGATTTCCTTATATCCTTACTCACTGGTAAAGCTCTGGAGTGGGCAACTGCCTTATGGGCCACACAAAACCCCAAGTTATCTTCCGAATCCCGGTTCCTTACCTTGTTTGGCGAGGTTTTTGACCAACCCAGTTCAGGCAAAAGCGTCGGGATCTCCTTTGTGAAATACGGCAGGGGAACCGGTCAGCAGCTGACTTCGCCCTGGAATTCCGCACCCTGGCAGCCGGGAGTGGGTGGAGTGACGCGGCTTTGTTAACCATCTACCGTAGAGGGTTACATCCGGACGTACAAACTGAGTTGGCATGTCGGGATGACATAACCAATCTCAACCAATTCATATGAATGTCCATCTCCATTGACCGTCTCCTTGCCGGCCAGAAAAGGCCACAACCCTCCCGGAACCGCCAACCAGCTAGTCCCATTCCTTTGAGAGCCCTACCAGAGGTCCCTGCTCCCGCTGACACCACATGTGAGCCCATGCAACTGGGGAGAACCCCTCTGAGTCAGGAGGAAAGAAACTGCCGCTACCGAGACCGGCTTTGCCTGTACTGTGGCAACCCAGGCCATGTGATACGCCAGTGCCCTGTCCGCCCAGCTCAGGTAGGAGTCTCTACCCTATTAAATGTTACACACAAGCAACTGTCTGTTCCTGTTACTCTAAAGTCTAGACACACAGAAATATCCATACTGGCTTTGCTGGACTCGGGAGCGGCAGGGAATTTTATAGACATGCAACTTGTTAAACGCTTGCAAATTGAATTTATTCCTATCTCTCCTCCCCTAAGGATTAACTCCCTGAATGGGGAACCCCTGGGAAACGGCTTCATTCACCTACAAACTGCTCCCCTGACCTTACAAATCGGAGTCTTCCATAGAGAAACCATACAGTTGCTTGTTTTACCATCCTCCAAGGAACCGGTGGTTCTTGGCCACCCCTGGCTTTACCTCCATGATCCGGACATTTCATGGAAAAGAGGAGAATTAACGAAGTGGAACCCCTGGTACCAACGATTCGGGGATGTGTTTTGTAAAAAGAACGCCACTGCGCTACCCCCTCACCGTGCCTGGGACTGTGCCATTGAGTTAAGAGATGACAGAATCCCCAGTAAGGGGCGGATCTATCCTCTGTCCATTCCGGAGACCCATGCTATGAACGACTACAAAGATGAAATGTTGAAATTAGGATTTTATTCGTCCGTCTACGTCTCCTATGGCCAGCAGCTTCTTGTTCGTTTCAAAGAAGGATGGGGGTCTCCGCCCCTGTATCGATTACCGTGGCCTGAACGAACTCACCATTAAGAACCGCTACCCTCTCCCTCTCATCCCCGCTGCTTTGGAATTAGTAGGGAATGTCTCCATCTATACTAAATTGGACCTAAGGAGCGCATATAATCTCATTCGCATACGCAAGGGAGACGAGTGGAAAACTGCTTTCATCACTCCTAGGGGACACTACGAATACCTGGTAATGCCCTACGGCCTCACGAACGCACCTTCTGTTTTTCAAGCCTTCATGAATGACATATTCAGAGATATGATCGATAGGTTTATGATCGTCTACATAGATGACATCTTGATATTTTCACGGAATGTTTCGGAACACGTCAATCATGTCTCCCAAGTCCTGCAACGTCTCAGAGAACACAAACTGTTCGTAAAAGGGGAGAAAAGCAAGTTCCACGTTTCTTCCATAACCTTCCTGGGTTTTGTGCTAACCCCCGGAGGGGTCCGTATGGATATACAGAAGGTCGCAGCTGTGAAGGACTGGCCGCAGCCAAAAACAGTAAAGGACCTGCAACGGTTTTTAGGCTTTGCAAATTTCTACCGGCGGTTCATCCGGGGATTCAGCACCATCGCGGCCCCGCTGAATGCCATGACCATCCAACGGACCAGGTCACTGCTATGGGATGCCCCAGCTCAAACGGTGTTTCAATGACTGAAGGACTTATTCACCACTACTCCCATCCTCCATCAACCTGACCCCTCCTTACCGTTTATTCTGGAAGTAGACGCTTCGGAAGTAGGGGTAGGGGCGGTCCTGTCTCAACGCCACGGGTCTCCGGCAAAGATGTACCCCTGTGCCTTCTTCTCCCGTCGGCTATCCCCGGCCGAAAGGAACTACGATGTCGGTAACAGGGAGTTGCTTGCCATCAAACTGGCGATGGAAGAATGGAGACATTGGTTGGAGGGAGCCACACACCCCTTTCTAGTTCTCACGGACCACCGAAACCTCAAATACATAAAGGCGGCCAAGAGATTGAACCCATGACAGGCTCGATGGTCTCTGTTCTTCAACCGTTTTCGCTTCCAGGTCACATATCAACCTGGTAAAAAGAATGTTAAGGCAGACACACTCTCAAGACATATATAAACCCCCCCATTGTATCTCCGATCCTGAACCTATTCTACCACCTGCATATCTACTCGCACCTGTCCGCTGGGAGATCCAAGACACCATTGACACCACTCTCCTAACAGAGCCGGCTCCGTCGGACACTCCCCCAGACAAAACCTACGTTCCAGCCAACGTAAAATCCCAGCTACTACAATGGTGCCATATGGCTCTCAGTTCTTGACACCCCGGTATTACGAAGACTATCCTGTTGATCTCCAAGAAATACTGGTGGTCCTCCCTTGCCAAAGACGAAAAGGACTATGTATTGTCATGCCCCGTCTGTGCCCAAGCAAAGAGTCCTCGCCAACTGCCCGAGGGTAAGCTACACCCACTTCCAATTCCTCACCGACCGTGGTCACATATAGCCCTTGATTTTCTTACTGATCTGCCTGTTTCCTCCGGTTGTACAACCTTGTTAGTGGCCATAGATCGTTTCTCAAAAATGTGTCGCCTGATTGCCTTGCCTCAACTTCCTAATGCTATGGAGATGGCTGAATGCTTATTCCAGCAGGTGTTCTGTTTCTATGGGATCCCAGAGGACATCGTCTCGGACAGAGGTCCCCAGTTCGTGTCCCGGGTTTGGCGAGCGTTCTGTAAACGGTTAGGAGTCTCTCTCTCTCTTCCGGGTATCATCCAGAATCTAATGGACAGACGGAACGGCTAAACCAAGAGCTAGGGCGGTATTTGCGGCAGTACTGTGATAAGAACCCCTCGGACTGGAGCCTTTTCGTGCCATGGGCCGAATACGCGCAAAATTCCCTCATCCATTCTTCACACCGTTTAACACCCTTTCAATGTGTTTTAGGCTACCAACCCCCGTTGTTCCCCTGGGAGGCGGAGGCTGGGGACGCTCCTGCTATTGACGACTGGTTTAAGCGAAGCGAGAGAGTGTGGGAAACTGCGCATCAGCACCTGGACAGGGCCTCTTGGATGCAGAAGAGGTTCGCGGATCGATGGCGCCGGCCCACCCCTCTCTACCACCGCGGTCAGCGAGTGTGGCTGTCCACGCGGGACGTTCGCCTCCGCCTTCCCTGCCGGAAACTCAGTCCACGGTACGTCGGTCCGTTCAAGATCATTAGCCGGGTTACCCCTGTGACCTACCATCTTCAGCTGCCTCGGCAGTACTGGATCCACTCTGCCTTCCACGTTTCTCTGCTCAAGCCTGTCCGGTACAGCCCGCTTCACCCACCGTTCTCCCAGCTTCCCCCCCCGCCTCCGTTGGACGTCGGCGGGGAACCCGCATACTCTGTTCAGGGCATCCTTGGTTCCCGACGGCGGGGTGCCTCCCTGCAGTATCTGGTGGATTGGGAGGGCTACGGCCCGGAGGATAGGTCTTGGGTTCCGGCCCGTGTCATTCTGGACCCAGACATGATCAGTGCTTTCCATCTGGCCCGTCCGGACCGTCAACCTCCTCGGCCCTGTGGTCGCCCCCCGGGCCGTTCGGCCCACCCTCCGTGACACTGCTTGGGGTTGTCTGGAGCCTCCCATGGGGGGGGGGGCTGTAGGGATATGGGTGGAATGCCCTTTTGTATATATGATATCCTATGTGTTTAGCGTGGTACTGCAACTCTATGGGTCTGTGTTCTATGTCATCATGTTAATCAGATACACCTGTGTGGTTTCGTTTGCTCATGTATACCTGATCCTGCCAGTGTTTCCTTGTGAAGTATTGTTTGTCTACACAGCATACTGAGCGTATCGTTTATCGGATTGTCTTTGTGAAGTGTTTTTGACCATTATATTTCTGCCTGTTCTTGACTTCGAGTTTGCCTAGCCCTATTGCATTATATTGCCCTGTGGATTTCGACCTGTTTTGCCTGACTACGTTATTTTGCCTGCCTCCCTTTCGGAACATTAAACAGTGTTTCTTATTGTTACTCTGCATCTGGGTCCTCTTCTATCTGTACTGGGGGAAAGCGTGACATTATCTTCAATAATTGTCGTTATGTTTGGGTACTGCAGACCGCATCTGTGCCGGGGGTATTATTGTGCAATACCAGCTAGAACACATTATCTCAAACTGTCAGCAGCGTTCTGTGCGCTTGTCACCTTGTGAGTTCATTCTTCAAAGAACAACTAGCAAGAGCGTTCTCCCCAAGTACACAAGTCCATTCTTTGCATTTTTGTTTTTGATAAACAGCCTCTGACTAGACTTCAATACAAAATAGCAGCACAAAACAACGTCCGTACTCAGCCGGCAGGCTTGAATAACTTACGAAATAACTAATACGTCAAGTAATTGTATGTCCACCCTGCTTGCCATAGAGCATGAAAGATACATACACAAACTTAAATTTTTCAATTTAAAAACATCATTCTCCCCATGTCAAATTGGTGTAACAACCCGACCCAGTGGCCAGAGGTGTCTTACCCGGACATTTACTCGTACCTCATCGAGTCACCAGGTGTTAAGCCAGTGAATGATTTGACTGAATTTGTTAAAGAAAACAGCTTAAAATGTATATATTATGTATATATTATGTCTTTATATTTAGAGTACTGAGTAGACTTTTCTGGACAGCAATACAAATAAACTGTAGCCTATGTGTCAGTATGAGAAATAGGAGACAGGCGCAGGTATCGGCAAAGAAGGCGTGTTTTAATTTATACACGTAACAAAGGCTGTCGTCAATAATATCCAACAGAGAGCAGCGAGAATATACTGTAACAAATGAGAACCGACAGTGAGTAAAACAAACACTGGGCTTATAACCAGTTCTAGCTTGCAGGTAATCAGTCGGAACTGATGGCACCTGAGTGCGTAATACACATAGAGATATGTAGAGGCCTTCATTCCAGAGCGACAGTATAGAATGAGCCTATAAACATAAACAGCCAATAAACATAAACAGTCAATACTCTGGGGATTCAGAGCGCCTTCTGTGCTCTGGTAGGGGAGCAGATGCAACAGAATCCCCCCCAACAGGGACGGCAACAGCCGAGGAAGGGGGAAGCCGAGAACGAGGGTGGCCCACCAGGCGAGGACCGGGACGATCCGGTCTCCGACGATGGAAATCCTGGCACAACGACCTGTCCAGAACGTCCCGGGCAGCCACCCAACTGCGCTCCTCAGGCCCATACCCCTCCCAGTCTACGAGGTACTACAAGCCTCCGCGCCGCCTCCGGGAGTCCACAAGGGTGCGGACCAAATAAGCAGTCTCCCCATCGATGGTCAAGGGGGGAGGCGGAGCTCCCGAAACGGCGTCATCGTCCAACGGACCCCGAACCACCGGCCTGAGGAGGGAGACGTGAAAGGTAGGTGAATACCGGAGATGACGGGGCAGTTGAAGGGTATAGGACACTGCAATAACTTTGCGGATGATGGGATAGGAGGCACAGGAGGACACATACCTGCGGACCTCCCTCTCCATTCCTTCCCACCAGTACTTCTCCCCGAGGGCCTGGAGCATGCGCAGTACTCCCGTGTGCCCCGTAGTGGGCAGGGTGTGGGCCAACACGATGAGACGGGCCCTGAACGCAGGAGGAACATACAGCCAATCCGGAGGACACGAAGAAGGCGGGGCGGCCGACCCCGGTTCCCTGCGAAGTGCCTCGTCGAATTCCCATACTATGGGCGCGACAATGCGCGCAGGAGAAATGAGGGACGTTTCAGGCCGGCTCTCCCGGGACCCCTCATACATGCGGGACAGAGAATCAGCTTTACCATTTTTAGACCCAGGACGGTAGGACATCGTAAAATCGAACCTGGTCATGAATAGAGCCCACCTGGCCTGACGCGCGTTTAATCTCCTGGCCGTCCGGAGGTACTCCAGGTTGCGGTGGTCCGTCAAAATCAGGAAAGGATGGTGTGCCCCCTCCAGCCAATGCCTCCAGCGTGTCAAAGCATCCACAACCGCCGGGAGCTCCCGATCCCCCACTGCCTAATTACGCTCAGCCGGAGTGAGTTTTCTGGAGTGGAAAGCACAAGGATATAACTTAGACGGATTACCTTGTCGCTGTGATAGGATTGCTCCCACTCCAACCTCCGAGGCATCCACCTCCACCACAAACGGCAGGTTGTTGTCCGGGTGACGCAGGATATTGGCCGAGGTAAACCTGTCCTTAAGAGCCCAGAAGGCAGCCTCCGCAGCAGGGGACCAGTCCAGTCTACGCACATTCCCCTTAAGCAGAGCCGTCAGAGGTGCGGCAACAGAGCTGAAAGAGCAAATGAAACGTCTGTAATAATTGGCAAAGCCCAGAAACCTCTGTAGCTCCCTGATCGATCCTGGTACCGGCCACTTAGTCACGGCCTCCACCTTGTCCACCTCCATCTCCAAACCGGAGGCCGTAATCCGGTATCCCAAAAAGGCTACAGACGTTTGATGGAAAAGGCACTTTTCAAGCTTCACATACAAATGGTTGCGTAGCAGTCTCCTCAATACCTCTCGTACGTGTTGCACATGCAGGGCGAACGTAGCAGAATACATCCAAGATGTCGTCGATGTACACGATGACGTATCGCCCCAGCAGATCGTGGAACACCTCATTAACGAAAGACTGAAAGACAGAGGGGGCATTAGTCAAGCCATAGGGCATAACGAGGTATTCGTAGTGCCCCGACGTAGTGCTGAAGGCAGTTTTCCACTCGTCCCCCTCTCTTATGCGGATCAGGTTGTAGGCACTACGCAGGTCCAGTTTCGTGAAACAACATGCACCACTCATAGTCTCCACAGCTGTATGTATAATGGGAAGAGGATACCTGTACCGAACGGTGGCTGCATTCAGCGCTCTGTAGTCCACGCACGGCCGAAGACCTCCATCCTTCTTCTTGATGAAAAAGAATCTTGAGGAGACCGGGGATGTAGATTTTCGGATATGCCCCTGTGCCAGACTCTCCCGTACGTAGGTTTCCATCGACCTCGTCTCCTCGACAGACAAGGGATAGACGTGGCTGCGTGGCAGGGCAGCATCCTGAAGGAGCCGGATGGCACAGTCCCCTGGTCGGTGAGGTGGCAGCGTAGAAGCCTTGCTCCGGGAAAAGACCTCGCCTAGGTCCTGGTATTCTGGGGGAACACAGGAAAACACATCCCGAGCGGAGTCGGGGCTCTCTATAGAGGTAGTCATTATTGAGGCAGACCGACACTTTTGATCGCATTCGGAAGCCCACGAGAGAATGCGTTTAGCCCTCCAATTGATAACAGGTGCATGTACAGATAACCAAGGCATACCCAAGACGATCGAATGGGATTTCGATGAAATACAGAAAAACCACAACTTCTCTGTATGCTGGTCACCCACCCTCATCATCAACGGAACGTTAGGACGGGTGAGATGACCCTCACCCACGGGACGGCCATCCACTGCCAACACCGGGATAGGCTTCTCCAGGTCAACACAGGGAATGGACCACTCCAACACCAGTGCGTCGCTGATGAAGTTGCCCGCCGCCCCGGAGTCCACAAGCGCCAGAAGAGCAGGCATAATGGGGTATTCCAACAAATCAACAGAGGCAGTCATGACGTCATTAGAGAAGGGCAGTGCGAAGAGGTGCGATCCTACCTTTTCATAGGGTGGGCGAGTCCTCTCCATCGTGCGTCCTGGTCCTCTCAAGAGGGGGCACTGAGCGAGCAGGTGCCCCTCCTCTCCACAGTACAAACAGAGTCCAAGCCGGATGCGCCTTCCCCTCTCCGCCGGCGTCAGCCTGGTAGTGCCCATCTCCATGGGCTCCTCACGGACCTGGGTCACCGGTGTCAGGGTGGCGCGCACCGGGGTCTTCTTACGAGCGCGTAGCAGCCCATCCAACTTGACCGCCATCTGGATGAGCTGGTCCAGCGTCGGGCCGTCATCCCTACAAGCCAGCTCTACCTTAACTTCATCCCGGAGGCCCTCTCTGAATAGCGACAGCAGAGCAGCCTCGTTCCACCCGCTGGAGGAGGCCAGGGTCCGGAACTCAAGAGCGTATTCCGCCGCGGTCCTGGAGCCCTGACGTAGGTGGAGCAGCCGATCACCTCTCTCCTGACCCACAGGTGTGTGGTCGAACACAGCTCTGTAGAGAGTTGTGAAGCGCTCATAGTTGTTAGTCTCCGTACCGGAGCCCTCCCACAGAGCGGTAGCCCACTCCAAGGCCTTCCCCGTGAGAAGGGAAATCATGGTGGCTATCTTGGCCCTGTCCGAGCCTGCTTGATCCCTCCGGCTGGAAAAGTAAAGGTCCACTTGCAACAAAAAGCTGCGACATCGCTCAGGGTGACCGTCGTACCTCTCTGGGAGAGCGACCTCCCAACCCCGGCCGTACGGGTCCGAAGCCCCCTCTACCTCGGCTGGTCTGGGAATGACAGGGGCAGGTGCTCCCTGAGTCTCCATGCTCCGGAGTCGCTGGAGTATTTCCTCCACGGCCACCTCTAAGTTACCCAGTTGGTTGTGGTGCTGCAGTAGCACTCTGTCTCTTTCCACTAAGGCCTCCTTGCCCTCTGGGTTCCCTGCTGCCTCCATAGTAAGGTCGATTCTTCTGTCAGTATGAGAAATAGGAGACAGGCGCAGGTATCGGCAGAGAAGGCGTCTTTTAATTTATACACGTAACAAAGGCTGTCGTCAATAATATCCAACAGAGAGCAGCGAGAATATACTGTAACAAATGAGAATCGACAGTGAGTAAAACAAACACTGGGCTTATAACCAGTTCTAGCTTGCAGGTAATCAGTCGGAACTGATGGCACCTGAGTGCGTAATACACATAGAGATAGGTAGAGGCCTTCATTCCAGAGCGAAAGTATAGAATGAGCCTATAAACATAAACAGCCAATAAACATAAACAGTCAATACTCTGGGGATTCAGAGCGCCTTCTGTGCTCTGGTAGGGGGGCAACACTATGTTTAAGGTTGCATGCTTGTAATCACAAGACATTGACGTTATGATTATGCCACTAAAAGTAAAATACTTACGTACCTATTTCCACCCATCCCCTGTTATCACCCCTTTACATGTCACTGAATATTAATTTCTTAGGCCTACCTGTTATGAAATGTTCTCCACAAACATAAGTGTGTGGAGATACAGTCTTTTTCGACGGTACAGTACAGCTAGCTGCAGCCATAATTGCCTTTTTTCTGGATATTTCTTATTACACGGCAAAATAATGAATTTCTAATTTGTTTTTTTTCTAACATTATCGGTGCATCCAACCAAACAACAACTCTTTGGCATGTTGTAGTTAGTCCACTTTCTCGATACGATACTGTATGCATACTGTCATTGACTGTATGGTGGTTTGTTATTCCCCGATAAGTGGGCGTGAATCTGTTCAGAGGCATTATATGACATAGCGCCAGTTGTGCGTATTAGCGCTTTTATTTTCTATGTTGCCATATATTGTTTTATGATTGTGCCATTACTACCTACTGTTGACTATAGATCCCATGAAAAATAAAAATAAAAATACATTGAATATAACTGTTTTTCACAAGTAATCACAGTTTTTTTGTATATTACAATGAATTTTAGTGTGTAAACTATATAAAACATCAAAAATATTAATCCTGAAAGAAAACCCATTTTCGATCTTGTTTGGCGTATAGCCAACAATGAGTGGGCGTGACATCAGATGGGTTTTTGCAGACCGCATCACATATTTGCATTTTAATGCAGATCTATTCTTTATAGAGTTGCAGTACAGCCACTCTTAAAATGTTGTAAGTGGTCAATGTGTTTGTTGCAATTCTTGGTCATCAACTATTCGAGCCAGAATGTTTGGGCGAGACTAAGAATACGTTGGATGAGAGTCAAATAGCGCAGATTGCTTGTCCAGCCACGTTGGCAACTCGGAAAATCTGTCCATTGTGACTATGGAAATCCAGTCAAATCCAGTCAAAAGAGTGATTCATTCCTGACTGCACTCAGCCCTCTGGCTTATATCATACCACTAAAACATGAGCATAAATGTGTCATTCAGTCCCTCCATGAATGTTTGATTAATTGAGGATGAAACCAAGTGTTACGATGGGTGTGTTGTGGTGTGGAGAGAAGGAGATCATACAGGCGGATGGATGATTGTGTTTAATTTCTTGACTCTTTCCCACTTGCAACGTAACGGACGGACATAAATGGAGTAGCACAACTTCAGGCGACTATACAACACTGTGCTCTTACTCGTGACACAGTACACGAACTAACAATAAACCTGGCAATACACAATACTCTAACATTTAGGTACTGTCTACTTACACTCGCTATACGTGGCGAGGACACGCATGTAGAGGGTCCCTAACACAGGCAAAATAGAGGAAAGAACCACGACGCTATACACACAGGTAACAGGAGTCAATGAACCGCGCCCCTCTCTCATTCACATGGACCTATATAGGGACCGACTTGCCAGCTGGATGAACTTTGGTAATCAGGCGCAATCAGTCCCCACCAGTACCAAGTGAGAGAGAGGAGGGCGCTACATAGTACAAGTAATAAATCCCAATAACACAGTCAATTAAACTGAAAACCACAGTACAGAAGTACTGGAAGATATACACAAATATACCCTTAACAGAAATATTACCCTGTAGAGTCCATGAACTGAGATCATTATGGAACAGTAGTCCCACTCTGGGACTCCTGTGACACCAAGATGATTTTATTTGGAAATAAGGGGTGTGTTGACGATGACTATGTTGGTAATTATGTTCTATATAATCATGTTTAAATACAGTTTGAACAGTTTAGAATGGTATTACTAGATGAGAGAGTTATATGGCTATACTTGAGGCCTTTAGGAACATCCTAGGACATGTAGACAGACATGTTCAGGGTCAAGATAAGACTTTCCTTTAGGAAGGAAGGCCAGGCCAAGGAATGACGTAAGACAGAGAGAGCCCTTACAGTTCGTATACTATAACATCAGAATAAGCTTTAGCTTATGGCTTAGGACTTATAACTTATAACTCTGTTATATATTAGACTGCTTACAACTATATGAACTATTGTAGGTTAGACTGTAATTCCATCACAGGTCTAATACATGGAGATCCCATTCAGACTATTAGAACAGGACATTTTACTGACAGGACATTTAGACAGATAGGGGTTACTGAGTTATTCAGAAAGGAGTACACTTCGTAGTATGGACACTCAAGGATAGGAGCAGTGGCCTTTACATTAAGAGATAGTAACCTACGTAGATAAGAGGTTGAGGTGACCTGCACGTGTTCTCACATGAGACAAGTCACGGGTCTGAGGAGATAGGGGTCTCCTTCGAGAAGGTATGTGAACAACAATGCAAAGGCTATATAAGCCAGATCCATAAGAGCATTCGGGGCATTTCCCAGAACCCGTCTTGATGCCTTGTTATGATGACCCTGTTTCCGTAACGAGAAGTACTTAATTAAACATTCTATTATCTACCACAACCTGACT
>JACXGM010016318.1:0-20595 GCA_016801145.1 Umbra pygmaea | reverse complement strand
TGCATCTAGATGTATTTAAAAAATGTTGCAGTAATGTCACCAAAGGTTTTTGGGCAACTTACAGTGGCTGAGTTGGGAATTACCAAATGCACGGAGGTTAATTTATTGACTGTCATGTGGGAAACATCTGGAGTGTTCCTTTAAGGCTCTTAAATTTTCACACCCCTGCCAAGTGATTTCCTCATCCTTCTATTGGATTCACATTCCCCCTGTAAATGTAATGAGGCTGGTTGGTTGGCAAACCAGAATGTTTTCCAAGAGTGGCCGGACTTGTGTTATCATGACACTGCCTACTTTGCCAGACCTTGATGAAATTCTGCTTTCATTGTGTTCAAATCTCCAGAGGGTGCATATTGTTAAGCATTTGTTCCAAAACACACGAATGACTTTGTTATTTTAATTTAGGTCACATCAATATAATCCTGACAAGTCTGTCTGTCAGTCTTCCAGTCAGCATGATTGCTTATCTATGGTTGATGACAACAAGCTTTGTGACTCGCCTGGTGGTTTTTATTTATAATAATGGATATTGTTTTAAAAGCAGGGCTGAGGTATAAGCCATAAAGTGTGTGTGGTAAACATTTCACTTCTCCCTTCAGTGGCCACAATGACAGGCATAATACCTGCAGGACAGTCACACACAGAAAACTCCACTGAATTGTACACTCTCCAGTTTTTCACCACCACGTCACGAATACCACACACTAGTGTCTCTCACCACACACTATGTCGTAACAGTAGAATTAACAACAGGAAGGCTTGAACAGAGGCGACTCACAAACTCTGCAACATATTCTTTACTAGATATGGTCTTATCTAATCTGAAAGTTCAAAAGAACCCAGCTCAGAGATGCCACTTTCAAAGTTCACACCTAGACTGCAGACCCAGATAGTCTAGGTAATGAGCTTACAGTGGCAAGTGGCCATCCCCGCAACTATTATTACATTTTCATATTTGGTTTAAGGGATTTAATTGAAACTAGGCATTGGGTTCAGTGTGACACAGCTTGACCCAAAGGCAGTATTTAATTACCACCAGGCTTCTACATTCATCTTGTTAAACGGTTGGTTGTTCTGGGTTTAAGTGTCATTTTGTTAATAGACTAAATTCTTTTACATTGTTTCAGTCCTTTGCTTTTGCTCTCTGTGTTTATTTTGTCTTTTTCTCTCTGTCATTCTGTCTTTCTCACCACCTGTCTTTCACTGTCTGCCTCGCACACTTTGATTAATCAATAATGGGAAATATCAGGCATTACGAGGTGTGTGTGTGTGTGTGTGTGTGTGTTTGTTGAGGGAATGACTCAGTCATTTCTGAGAAATAGACGGACAGTTAAAGGAATACACACCTGAACAAACTACTTTCCAGAGCGTACAAGCCCAACAAATTTAATAAAACCTGGAGTTACTCAGTTAAATCAAAGTTAAATAAGTCTGTCTTCTCAAACTGTTCATGTTGATTCTCCAGATATTTCGGATCAGATATCTTTAGGAAATGATCTGGTCTGCGTAGTTTTTTGTTTGACCGATCTTTGTCCAGTTTAATTTATGCTCCTGTGTTTTTTATCTCCAGCAGCTGTGGGACAGTTGAGTGGCTCCTGTTTAAACCGCACAGCTAACATGTCCAACTGCTTCCCCCCCAATGAAACCTGCTCAGGTAACTATGGATTCGAGCACCTGGTTCATTTAAAATACATTCTGAAGGAATTTCTTTGAGGGATTGTCATGGTAGTAAGTCTTCAAAAGGTACCTGCAGGTCTAGGCATTTGTACAAACTGTATTTACCAGGTATGGCCAAATCTGGTTCTGGAGTGCCAAAAACCTACTAATCAGTGACTAGTTTTGACTTGGGAAACCAGCGGAGGTCAACCAACGAATAGGTCCAAACAAAACCCAGAAGCATGTTGTTCTTCCTTGACCTGTGTTTCTTTCCAGTGTTTTATAAAGGCTCTGTGTTGTCAACACTAACATGCTGCCTCCCTGCCTCCCCCCACACCTCCCTAAAGCTTTACCTGGGTGAAAGAGAGCTTTACATTTAAATGATTTCACACCATTTTCCAACCCAGGTCAATTTTTGAGTTGAACACAAGAAGGGATGGGAAATAATGGTGGTTTTCATGGTGGCATTGTCTCCCTCTCCCTGCTATTTACCCTGTATGTCTCTGTGTGTCTGTTTGTCTGTGTTTCTCTCCATATATATTGGTGTTGGTGTCCTCAGTCGTTAATACAACTGTTACTCCTACTACCAAGCTCTCTACCACAACCACAAATATTTCACCTACCCCAGTTACCGCAGCTACTACGAGCCACAATGCGACTAACAGCAGCACCTCTGGACCTGATATCCCCACAGGTAACCAGCTCCACTAGTTTTGTAAGTGGAGGAGATGAAATTTAATTTACAATATTTATATTTTTTTATTTGACCTTTATTTAACCACAGGCCGATTTAAGAATTGGTTTTCCTTTGCAACAGAGACTTGGCCAAGATGAAGCAAAGTAGTGCAAAAAACAACATAGTTACACATGGAATAAACAAAATGTACAAAGACACAATAAAAAAATCTATAAAATTTGTGTGCAAAATTGTTTGATTAGGGAGGTAGCAGAATGAATAGGTCATAGTGGGTGAATAGTAAACAATTTAGCAGTAAATACTGCAGCGTATTTGCAGTGTGCAAACAATGATGTGCAAATATGCTGTTGAGGAAGATATCCTATAGGAGCATCTTTTAATACAATTCAAAACAGTATAGAATGGTATAACTAGTTAAGAGTGTTATGCATTAGGGGTGGAACGGTACATGTATTTGAATTGAACCAAAACGGTACGGGCGTCACAGTTTGGTGCATGAATTTACACTGAGAATACACAGTATAGAATAAATACATTTTAATTGATGTAATGCGGAACTACTGTTAGATACGCGGTTCTTTTGGGACACCTTATCTGTATACCCGCCTTAGCTCTGAAGCTAAGTAGCCGAGCTCTGCCTATGTATGCATTTTTTTGTCAGGTCGACGGTCCAGTGAGTCAGAGATAGCAGCACTAAGGACGAGTATGGCGACTGTTGGCGACCCACAAGAGTAGAGGATCTGCCGGCCTCTTTAAGATCACAAGTTTGGAAAAACTTCGGTTTCCCAGTCAGTTACAGTAGTACAGGCGAGAGAGTGGTCGATATGATGAGGTCTGTGTGTCTGCGTTGCTCAGCAGTTGTTCGGTATGTGAGTGGAAATACATCTAACATGCTAACAGATATCCAATGCCATCACCCAGATGTGCTAGCTCAGGGGAGAGACTGTATGACACTGTGGTACAGCCTGAGACATGCAAAATAAAATAATTGCATTCTGCATTTTTGTTTTGCTTTTCCCTCCATTGTACCAAACTTGTACTGAACCGAGGTATGAACCGAACCGTGACTTCTGTGTACCGTTCCACCCCTATTATGCATCTAAGACACTGAGCCCTGTTATGTTATTTGCAGGGTTATTTGAGGTCACCTAACACACTGGGGCCTATCTACATGGTTACCTAAGAGTTATAAACTAGTTCACGGCGGACAGTGTAAAGTAAGGTCATATCACACACAAGTCTGTGACGTACACTCACCTAAAGGATTATTAGGAACACCCGTTAAATTTCTCATTAATGCAATTATCTACTTGACCAATCACATGGCAGTTGCTTCAATGCATTTAGGGGTGTGGTCCTGGTCAAGACAATCTCCTGAACTCCAAACTGAGTGTCAGAATGGGAAAGAAAGGTGATTTAAGCAATTTTGAGCGTGGCATGGTTGTTGGTGCCAGACGGGCCGGTCTGAGTATTTCACAATCTGCTCAGTTACTGGGATTTTCACGCACAACCATTTCTAGGGTTTACAAAGAATGGTGTGAAAAGGGAAAAACATCCAGTATGCGGCAATCCTGTGGGCGAAAATGCTTTGTTGATCCTAGAGGTCAGAGGAGAATGGGCCGACTGCTTCGCTTCAAGCTGATAGAAGAGCAACTTTGCCTGAAATAACCACTTGTTACAACCGAGGTATGCAGCAAAGCATTTGTGAAGCCATAACATGCACAACCTTGAGGCGGATGGCCTAAAACAGCAGAAGACCCCACCGGGTACCACTCATCTCCACTACAAATAGGAAAAAGAGGCTACAAGAGCTCACCAAAATTGGACAGTTGAAGACTGGAAAAATGTTGCCGGGTCTGATGAGTCTCGATTTCTGTTGAGACATTCAGATGGTATAGTCAGAATTTGGTGTATACAGAATGGGAACATCAACCCATCATGCCTTGTTACCACTGTGCGGGCTGGTGGTGGTGGTGTAGTAATGGTGTGGGGGATGTTGTCTTGGCAGACTTTAGGCCTCTTAGTGCCAATTGGGCATCGTTTAAATGCCACGGCCTACCTGAGCATTGTTTCTGACCATGTCCATCCCTTTATGGCCACCATGTACCCATCCTCTGACGGCTACTTCCAGCAGGATAATGCACCATGTCACAAAGCTCTAATCATTTCAAATTGGTTTCTTGAACATGACAATGATTTCACTGTACTAAAATGGCCCCCACAGTCACCAGATTTCAACCCAATAGAGCATCTTTGGGATGTGGTGGAACGGGAGCTTCGTGCCCTGGATGTGCATCCCACAAATCTCCATCAACTGCAAGATGCTATCCTATCAATATGGGCCAACATTTCTAAAGAAGGCTTTTTAGCACCTTGTTGAATCAATGCCACATAGAATTAAGGCAGTTCTGAAGGCGAAAGGGGGTCAAACACAGTATTAGTATGGTGTTTCTAATAATCCTTTAAGTAAGTGTATATTGTTATTATAAAGTCAGGCAGGGGCTTTCCCTCTTTGGGAGGTGAAAGCCAAGGCCACACAATGACTGACAGGATGACTGTGCAGGATTTACAGAGTGGGCACAGAGAGGCCATCAATGGCTGTTCTCATTCTTACTGCATCAGAATCGATTACAGGAAAGTAAAAACTCCCACGCAGGGATTTAAAGCCACAACAGGTGGATTCACACCACAGTCAGAAACATTCAGTTGAGAACGGTCAAAAATAGCCCTTAGACCACCAACTTGTGACATCTGTGGCATTGTGCTGTGTGATTAAACTGAACATTTTAGAGTGGCCTTTTATTGTGGCCAGCCTAAGGCACACCTGTGCAATAATCAGGCTGTTTAACCAGCATCTTGATATGCCACACCTGTGAGGTGGACGGATTATCTCGGCATAGGAGAGGTGCTCACTATCACAGATTTAGACAAATTTGTATTAATGTAACACTTTTGTTTTTGCCCCCATTTATCATGAGCTGAACATAAAGGTCTAAGACTTTTCTATGTTCACAAAAGGCCTATTTCTCTCAAATATTGTTTACAAATGTGTCTAAATCTATGATAATGAGCACTTCTCCTTTGCTGAGAAAATCCATCCACCTCACAGGTGTGGCATATCATAATGCTTATTAGACAGCATGATTATTGCACAGGTGTGCCTTAGGCTGGCCACAATAAAAGGCCACTCATAAAATATGCACTAACTGTATTTGGGGGGTCCTGCGGGGTCTCAAAACCAGAATTATCTGTGCAAATAGTGCAGTCTCCGCTTGGACTGGACTGATTCAAGTGGTGTTGTCCATGGTCCTGAACATGTCAGTATCTGTGCAAATGGTGGTCACACCAAATACTGACTGGTTTTCGGACCCTCTAATACAGTAAAATTGCAAGATCCTTTTCTTTCCCATATTGCTTGAAACCTGTGGCCTGCTTAATAATGTGGAACATCCTTATTAAATAGTTTTCCTTTAATTGGGCTCACCTGGCAAACTAATTAAGAAAGGTGTCTAATCATTAGATTAACAGAAAATGTGCAATATGCATCAAAATGAAATTAGACAGGTGCATAAATGTTGGTACCCTTGTCATTTTGTTGATATGAATACCAGTATCTACCTAGCACTGAATAATTGGAACACACAATTGGTTTGGTTAGCTCATTAAGCCTTGAACTTCATAGGCATGTGCATCCAATCATGAGAAAAGGTATTTAAGGTGGCCAAATGCAAGTTGGTCTCTTTGACTCTACTCTGAAGAGTGGCAACATGGGGGCCTCAAAACAAATCAAATGATCTGAAAACAAAGGTTGTTCAACGTCATGGTTTAGGGGAAGGCTACAAAATGCTATTGCAGAGATTTAAGATGTCAGTGTCCACTGTGAGGAACATAGTGAGGAAATGGAAGACCACAGGCACAGTTCTTGTTAAGGTAAGAAGTGGCAGGTCAAGTATAATATCGGAGAGGAAAAGGCGAAGGATGGTGATGTAAATAGATGTTTAATTTACAGCTTAACAGAATCTTCGTTGACAATAGAATGCTTTAATACAGTAACATCTTGCTTGGGACATTTCAGTACAAGGAACCAGTAGACAGGCTTGGAAGAAGCCCCGAATAACAATTGGAACTGGTTTATATAGCCTTAGCGTTGTTGTTCACATACTTTCTAGAAGAAGACCCTTATCTCCTCAGACCCGTCACTGTCTTACATGATCATCAACAGGTTACCTTAACTTAGGTCTAGCATCTTATCAAATGGCCTTGTTAGTTGTTATTCTCAAATAACTCAGTAAACCATATCTGTCTAGTGTCCTGTCAGGAACATGTCCTATTAGTCTGAATGGCATCAACATGTTGTATATCTGTGATGGAATTACAGTCTAATATACAAAAGATAATATATTTATTTGTAATATATAACAGAGTTATAAGCTATAAGTCATAAGCTATAAGCTTATTCTGATGTTATAATATAAGAACAGTACTTTGATGGACCTTCTGTCCTAAGACACCCGCTTGGCCTTGAATCTGTCTCCCTGTCTGCACTCAGACAGCCTAACAGGCCTTCGAATCGTCCAACAGGCCCTAAACCTTTGGTGTATAACACTCATCTAGTAATACCATTCTAAACTTTTTCAACATGATTATATAGAATCTCATTTTTAATATTGAGAACGGTCAAAAACAGCCCTCAGACCACCTCCAAAGACCTACAACATCATCTTGCTGCAGATGGTGTCACTGTGCATCGTTCAACAATTCAGCGCACTTTGCACAAGGAGAAACTGTACGGGAGAGTGATGCGGAAGAAGCCTTTTCTGCACACATGCCACAAACAGAGTCACTTGAGGTATGCAAGCGCACATTTGGACAAGCCAGCTTCATTTTGAAAGAAGGTGCTGTGAAATGATGAAACGAGGCATTTTGCATGGCGGCAAAAGAACACAGCATTCAAACAGACAAACACTTGCTACCCACAGTAAAATGCTGTGGGGCTGTGGGGCCAGTGCCGGTACTGGGAATCTTGTTAAAGTTGAGGGTTGCATGAATTCTACTCAATATTAGCAGATACTTGAGACTAATGCAGAGGAATCAGTTACAAAGTTGAAGTCACGCCGGGGCTGGATATTTAAGATGATGACCCAAAACCCTGCTCAAAATCTACTCTGGCATTTATGCAGAGGAACAAGTTCAATGTTCTTGAATGGCCATCCCAGTCCCCAGACCTGAATATTGTTGAAAATCTGTGGGGTGATTTGAAGCTGGCTGTCCATGCTCAGCAACCATCAAACCTAACAGAACTGGAAATGTTTTGCAAGGAGGAGTGGTTCAAAATACCTTCAGCCAGAATTTGGACACTCCATACAGGCTAAAGGAAGAGTCTAGAGGCTGTTATTTCTGCTAAAGGAGGATCAACTAAATATTGTTGTGATATCTTTGTGTGCCAAAATGTATGCACCTGTCTAATTTTATTTTAATGCGTATTGCATATTTTCTGTTCATCCAATAAACCAAATTTCACTACTGAAATATTACTGTGTCCTTCAGTTATTTGGTAGATCAAAATTAAATTGCTGATCCAAACACTCAATTATTTGTAAATGAAAATCATGGAAATTGTCAGGGATGCCTAAACTTTTGCATATGACTGTATGCCAATTAAAAATGAAGGGGATTATTAGGTGGCCATGATTGAAGTGAGGCCTGGTTGGGAATTTGGCCATGACACCGGGGTTAATACCCCTAATCTTAAAATGTCTGCCATGGGATTTTTTATGACCACAGAGTCAGGACACTTGTTTAACATCCCAAACCCGAAAGACGGCACTTTAAGCAGGGCAGGTGTCCCCATCACTACCCTGGGGCTTTGGCAATGATTTTTAGACCAGAGGGAAGAGTGCTTCCTACTTGCCCTCCAACACTACTTTCAACAGAATTGGTCTGCAATTCAGGGACTAACCAGGCCTGACCCTGCTTAGCTTTAGAAGCAAACCAGCAGTGCATTACGCAACCACTACATCACCACCCACAACAGTCATTTCCAACCAACAGCACTGCCCCAGTCTCTGGGTTCTATTCTAGACTTTAGGCTGTCATTGACTGCAAAGGTCAATGTTTGTCCAATTACTTTTGAGCCCCTAAAACATAGGGGAAGCACATAGAAAGTGTTGTCAATTTTACTCAATTTTAAATGTAAATACCTTTTAATTTACAACTGAAAGTCTGCACATGTGAGATAATGATGACTAACTGTATATCATGGTAAAATGGATATCTGTATACTATTTACAGGTAACATGAGCACTTCATCACCAACAACCTTCACTTCCAACAGCAGTGCCCCAGTCACTGCCACATCTAATGCAAGTAAGTTCCATGACAGCACAGTTTAATTCTAATCAGGTCTGATTGCGGGCCCATTTAGTCAGTATATCTGTGGTTAGGCAAGGAACCTCCATTGTTTTGTTTTGGAGATGGCACTTGAGGAACATGTACGTCTACTGTTTCACCAAGGCATCAATACATTTTTACACCCTCAAATGTCTTCCCATCTTGTCTAATCTAGAAGCATCAAAATCCTCAACAGACATATTGTCAGAAAATATACATGTTCCCTAACATTTTTTATGAACTTCCACTACCATTCTGATGCATTAGGGACCATTTGGAATTTATGGAATGGACCACCTTATATATAAGGGGAGGGTCTTGTCTTTTTATTCATTCTTGTGGGGAGGGTCACCCAACGTTTTTTAGTCTGGTGGGGGGGGGGGGGGGACCCAAATTTTGTACTCATTCCTTTGGAAGCTGGAGTGAAAAACTCTGGCAACCATGGGAGCATGTTTCTGCACTTTGTGCGCAAGGAAAATATTATATGGAACTAGCGGGAAAAAACTGCTGCCACGGCACGAGTTAGACCCTAGTTAGACCCTAGTCATCAAGCAACTGTCCAAGCAATTCAACAGACCTCACGTTTGCCGGGGGCAACAGCCACAGCAGATATCCGACCCTCAATGACCGATTGCGTGGCTGATTTAAAGATTTGCTTGTGCTCCTTCATTGCCGAGTTTGATCTGTCGTTGACAATCGCTCATCCACTCGTTACTTTGTGTCAGAAATGAGCTGAGGATAAACTTGCCCTTACGCTTCTTTCTGTCTCTAGGCAGCATGCAGGCTATCTTATTACACACGGCATCTCGCCAGAGTTTAAAAGAAATCTGTCCGAAATGCTTAAGAATAACATGTTTTCACTTAACATTGAGGCCACGGACAAACGCTTATTTTTATTTATTTCTCACTGTTTTTCAGTTTTTGAAGCACTTTAAATTATTGCCAATTATTGTTCTCTTAATAGCAAATGGTTTTGAATAAACAAATTGTGTGTTGTGTTACGTTCAGTTTTGTTGCACTATAACTTTAAAAAATATGTTACTGTAATATAGGCTTGTATTGGGTTTGTTCATCTCATGTCTGAATGATGTCCATTTATATCCACAAAAGTCACCAGAATCTATAATTTAAGGGACTATTTATCAAAATGTTCTCCCAGGGGAGCACACCGCCAGATCCCGCTTGACAATTCTGTTGATCAGTGCATATATCTTGGCTTAGGGGCCTGCTCACCTCCCAGGGAAAAAAGTTCAGTCTCAGGATTTTCACCCCTGGAAATGGCCACCATCTTGTTGGAGTGTGATGTGTGAGATGAGAAAAGAGGTTAAAGGACAACTCCGGCGCAAAATGAACTTGGGGTTAATAACACATTGGTACCAGGTCGACCGTTCTCTGGGATATGTTTTCATGCTAATTGAATGTGCCCAGTTTTAGTGTGAACTGATAATTACCTTATAATGCTAGTTGTGATGGCATGGATGAAGTCAAAATAAATCGCTATTTTATACCCCTAACAAGGCTCAAAATAGCACCACACTTCCACGATAGCATAATGAGGGTCCCTACATGCAAACCGAAGCATTGAGAACTTTTGTAAGTGTACAGAAATTTTATTAAAAAAGTAGTTTAAAAGACCATTTGTGTATACAGCCAGGTGCCATGTTTGGGAAAACAGACTCGACCAGTCAAACCACAAACTCTGTGCTACATGTAGTTTAGACACTCCCTTCTAAATATAATATGAGGTGAATAAAACAGAAAATGGGTAAATGGTAAAATAGGAAATAAATATTTAACTGTTAAATGATAAATAGAAAAGTAAAACAATGTATTTTTAAAATGTACTTTATTGGCTAAGGAAGTGATGAACATTTAACTATCCTCATTTCCATTTACTACGTTTTTGTGGTCCTGGGATTCCATAGGAAGTAAATAAATACAGAAATAAACAAATATTGAAAAAATTAATATAAAAATAAATAAAGACTAAAATAAATGATCACAGAAATAAATAAATAGTGTAATATTGATTAATAAATGTAGAATTTTATATTTTTATGTATGTTTTATTGATGCATTTTTTTTTTTTTTTTCGCAGACTCTCTCTTCCATAAAAACCATTACAGAAAGCATCAATAAATTGTTGGGGAGGGTCATGCCTCTTCCCAATCATTTTGGAGGGTCATAGAAAAATGTATTGCTGGCAAAGTGAGGGTCTGTTTTGATTAAAGATCCCAAAACAACTCCGATAGCCCTTTGAATAAAAAAGAACAGTCCCTTAGTCACTACAGACAATAGCCAACAACATTTAGACTAAAATTCTGGCAAAATCACCTGGTCATGTTCCTGCTTAAAATGCCAAGTTTGTAGAGAAAGAAAACGATTTCAAAATGCAGCAAAAGCTTTAGACAAAAGTCAATCCTGAATACTTTCAGCTGACCGTGTAAAACACAAGACATTCTTATTGCTGCTGCAAGCCACCGATCAAGTCACTGAGATGTGCGATAAGGATGCCTGCTCTAGTGTCCCACTGATGTCTGACCTCTCTCCCTCCCTGTTCAGGCATTACGGTGTCACCAGTGGTGCCCAGTCCTGCACCTCATAAGAATTCCTCGTTCGACGCGGCAAGCTTCATCGGAGGTATTGTGCTCGTCTTGGGCTTTCAAGCCGTGGTCTTCTTCCTCTACAAGTTCTGCAAGTCCAAGGACCGCAACTACCACACCCTCTAAAGAGCAGCCAGTCCATAAGCCTCCACACCAACCTCAATATCTCCCCTCTCCAACAGTGTTTCCAGTCAGTGTTCCTCACACAGTTCTCACTGTCTGGGCTGTTTTGGTCTGCCACAGTGATTCGCACCCAGGTCGTAAAAATGGTTCGCAATCACAGTTCTGCCACATACTTCACTCTATCTAGTACTCAACACATTTCTTGCAGCAGATGAAGGGAACTCCCAATTATAGTTTATCACCCTAAGCCCATTATTTGCTTCTCTTCCCTGGTCCACTATTTATGTGAACCTTAGTGTTTTGTCGGGTTTGTAGTCGTGATGCCACGGCTTTAGAGAACTAGCGTGACACCTTCCTGCACCCTGGTAACGCTTTGGAAACACTGTTTGAGGTCCCTTCTCTGTCAACTTTTCATGAAATTTTCATGATGCAGCATAGCTTTTTTCATTTGTCTGGTTAGGTGTTTTCCCAGCCTTCCCTAGCAGAACACACCTTTTTTAAGAAGTTGTATTCATCTAATGGCAGACTCAAGTAGAATAAATATATTTTTTAAAATCCTCCGTCCTCTAGGCTCAATTTCAAATAATCATTGTGAAGTTTCCCCCTTGTCTGGTGGAGAATGAGTTGTGATCTCTCGGTTTGAAAACTCTACGCCATGCATTCGCCCCAACCCATTAGGCTTGGCATAACCTTTGACCGGGTGTACTCAAAACACACTGCCGAGAGAGCAGCTCAATGCAATAACCGCAAAATCAACCCCCTAATGTCTAACAATCCCAATCTTAACCTGTTCAAATCAAACAGATCATATTGAGGAGTTGGTCTGATAGACTTGAACATATTCACTCCCTTCTTCCCTTAAAAGGAAGAAAACCACAACAAGCTTTAGGATATGGTCAAATATACATATACATATATATACACACACACACACACACACACACACACACACACACACACACACACACACACACACACACACATATGGGAAAGGTAAAGAATGCTGACGTATACATTTTCTTTGAAGTAGAGATCATAAATGGATGAAGAGAAGCACCTTATTGAAGCTGACAGCGATAGCAGCAAAGTGCCTTTAATGTTAGATGTCTGTGACGTACAGCGTAGGAGAGGTCTGAGGTAAAAATGTTGACGAGGCTCTCCTCCCTCTCCCGGCTTAAACCTAAGTGTTGCCGTAGTTGCGAAGTAAATGGACAGGAGCGGTATCGCTGTGCTGATATTGGTCATGAACGGAGAAAACAAGATTGTTGAGCTCGATCCCGTGGAATTCAGGCAATACAAGTAGATTGTAATTTCCACATTCGCACCATTGAAGATGAATATGTAACTGCCTGAATTAAAATGGTATTGAGCCCAACCCTGAAAAAAAAACAATATCACAGCTGGACTGAATAGCCTTTTAAAATTACAGAATAGATTATTACAGTCTTGAACTTTGATTAATTAATACATTGAAGTAATTTAGCAGACCGGACCTTTTAGGTAGGTTTTGGGTATAGTGCTTTTGGTTGAGGGCAGTTCCCTATGCAGATAGAAGATGGGCCAATCAAATGTAGGGCCTGAGTTGGAAGGAAAGTTATTTTTGGCTTATTCTATTTTTGGCTTACTGTAAAATTCATTATTTCTATAAGTGTCTATAAATTGGACTCTGTTTTGGAAGTATCAAAACAATAACCAACTAATTTGTGATTCCTTAACATCACTTTTCAGTGTTTAAAAATTAATTAATGATTTTGAGCGGCATATTCAGCAAGCTCAATCTTCTTTCTAAAGTGGAATGCCAAGGAGAGGAAAGCATTGCTCTGCTGCTTACAGCGTGTTGTTCCCTCCCCTGTACATTATGCTCTCATGTAATTTAGTTGATACTTTCAATGTTTGAACATTCAAGTAATGGCAAGATGAAGGATCATTTTTGTTTTTTCTTTTGTTTCTCTTTTTTTATTTGTTAAATATAATGTTTCCTGTTAAATTATGTTAATGGGTCTTCAGACACTTAAAAAAAAAATAAGAACCACTTGATTCATTTGTCAAACCGTATGTTAGAGGAGAGTACAGTATGTCTAAGTAAGTCCTCAGCCTTGGCATGGAAATCGGAACAATGCACTGACAAAGCTTTGTTTTGTACTTTTTTGCCTTATTGTTTTTGTGTTGCTGCCAAAAAGTTATGAATGTGCATGAGAGAAATCTAAGCTCAAAATTTTCTTAATGATGAAAAATCCTGGTTTTGTAAGAAAACAATATTATTTTATTCTTTATTTTGTTTCTATTGACCCTGATACAACATTTGTTCTTGATCACCGTAAGCATGCCTTTTACAGTTTTATTCGGCATCAGCAAATGGCTTCATCCCAAAGACCCCACCCCTAAGAAAGACCCCACCCCTAAGAAAGACCCCACCCCTAAGAAAGACCCCACCCCTAAGAAAGACCCCACCCCTAAGAAAGACCCCACCCCTAAGAAAGACCCCACCCCTAAGAAAGACTTCACCCCTAACAACTATGGCAAATCTGAAGTAAAAATCTAGTTTTGGGTTAGCTGCATGTACAGATTCACATTACACTAAACATTGAGTCCTCCTCAAACATGGTAATTAAGGTGCCAGATAATATATAGAGGGTGAAGCTGATAAGCTTTTCATTGCTGTGTGATGATCATTTCATCTCCAGAACACAAATGGTAAAAATTTAATTGATAAAGTATTTTATATTACATAACTATGAAGTCTCAATATCAGACAAGACAAATGCACGTTTAAATGGCAGACATACGTAAACATGCCGAAGGCAGAATCTTTTTTGAATACTAGTCCTAAAATTAAAAAACATTCATTGAGGCATGGTAGTGTTTTCAATAAATGAAAAATTAACAAATATGACAAAAATCCAGTTGAGGTTTTAATCAGACAGCAACGATTCCAACATCATGAGTGTTTATTCTCCATTATCTCATTGTGCCATGGTCTTGAGGACACAGTGTTTTCAGCTGATTTAAAATGCCTGCATACCATTGGAACACATGGTATTGAGGATGTGTTTCTCTATTGGTCACTAGACATCGCCAGAGCCCATAGTAACAGATAAAGATCTGTTTTGCGGTCACGTGAACTTTCTCCTGCACCTCCCTAAAAGTGCCTTACTCAGTTAAACATCTGTTCAGATTTTAGTTTTGTCTAACTTGACATACTAGATACCCAAAGGTACTCCACATTTTCAGACGCCTTGTAATGATTCCATCAAAACTGCTTTGTTTAGTGAGAAAAGTTTTTAAATCTTGTTTTTGTCACTGCTCACAGAGCCGAAACACTAAGTCAGCTGGTCAGAGAGACAGACGTGCACAGTGATGTTCACACTCTCCTAAATATTGCCACCAAGTGTTTCATGACAGCTACATTCAAACCTAGAAAGCATTTGACATTCTTGTCTCTATCTGAAACAATGGTCTCCACTAGTATTGTACATCTCTAGTCCAGTTTGTAGATTTTTACATGCCTATGGTTGTGTGGGCCAGCCGTAGTTTAAGTTTCTGAAGTGGATGTTTCTAGAGCTTTTAATTTTTTTATGTTTATTGCTAACCATGTCCATGTTAGCTCTTGGGTGTAGTCCAGTAAAACAACAGCTCACAGGTCTTACTGAATTATTCCTCCTCTTTGCTCTCACCTCCATGTTCTCACGTAAACACACACGTGTTCATGGGTTGACATTACACTTGCTGTAGCATTTAGCCAGGATGCCTACTATAACAATGTTTTATGCTTGTTTTATGCTTGTTTTATGTGTCCTCCTTGCCTAAAATCTTGTTTTGCTGTATGTTTTCTTATAGTTTTTGCCATTAGATTGAAGATGTTAAAATCAATAAAGTTTGAATATTGTTAAACAATTCCTTGTCTCTGTGTATATACTGTTGTTCCACGGTCATGTTTCTTAGCAGGAGTGTTCTATTACAGTTTACTGAGTAAAAAATGAGAGTAAAAATAGTGCAACCAGGACTTGATCTTGAGATAAGGTTGCAGGATTCCTCAGCAAAGCATATAAATGAACTACTGCATTCAGGGTGAAAGAGTGTAACTGTATGACATGGAGTAGCCATCTGCTAGAGGGGTTCAAGTTGCCTATAAGGCTTGAGTTTATCACTGTTTAACTGCCCTACACTTCCAACCTCACATTTGAGTCCGCTGGATACATGGTGTATTCCCAGGGTCACGACAGGTTGTGCTTACTTCACAGAAAATGAGTGAGAGGAAGTGTTGGTGAGTGTGTGCCATTTTGTTTGTAGGTTGAACTTGTTTGTTGGGAGAGCGTGCTTTGTGTGTGACTACATGTTAGAGGTTTTTCTGTGGTTCTTCCCTTTTTTCCCAGAAGATGGATTTGATGCTCATTTTCTTTTCTCAGAATCAGAGAATGAGTTACAGGGAAAGCAAAGTGTTTGGGCATCGAGTAAACTATCCATCCATCAAAAACAATCCAACACCATGCACTTAGATGTGCGGTGGGCAAGACACATTGGTGTTCTATTTTTGGCAAGCTCACTTATTTTTTGACTTCAGATGCCCTTTATGAGAGACGGGAACGTCTCCCAGTCCGTCTTGTCCTTTTCGTGATGACCAGTTAATTCGCTGCTAACACTGTTCAATTAGTGACTGGAGCTTTGTCTTTTGGGAAATCAATCAAGTTGGTCTGCTTCACTTTTGTTGCCCTTTAGATATTGCCTGTAAACCAGAAAGACAATGAAAGGCTACTATTAATTTTAATTTGTTTATTCTATTGTAAGTCAGTAGGCCTTAGATACCAGCAGTCTGGGTACTGAGATTTTGGGACTTTCACACACCCACAACATGCCTGGCCCAAAAACGTACAGACATTACTTTGGCCTCACACTAGCTGCTACTTAAGTCCACTGCTTCGTACACTGGACAGTTTAGGGTTGGGAGCGGGGGGGGGGCAACTGAAGGATGGGAAAAGGGCAAACTCTGAAGGGAGTCAATCTGAGAAAGTAAGAGAGAGACAGGAGAGAGAAAGTAGTCCAAGTGAGTAGGGGAATAGAGGAAAGCCAGAGCTCAAGCTAACCTGATTTACGCTCCTCGTCCCAGCGCTAGTCGATAATGTAATAAGTCTGTGCAACACAAAGTACTGCTCTGTCTTCCACTCTATGATGTGATGCGTGGAGCTCCAAATCACAGAATATACCAGAACCCAGTGATGTTAGAGGTAAATGGAAGGGAAGAGTACAGCCAGGGAAAACAATGAGTGTCAGCTGAGACCCAATGACTCAGCAGTGCCATGTGCATCCAGTTCATTTTGGCTTAAAGCTCTTGTTGAGCAGGGCCACCACAAGGGCCACAAATGGATTGGCCGGGGCCCCAATACCCAATTATTATTTGATTGCGTGAAGCACAATCTAATATTAATTGATTGTGCAAATCAATTATTGTTATCTTTATTGTTATTAGTAATTGATTGCACAAAGCGAATCAATTATTGTTATCCTTATTATTATTGTTAATTGATTCTGCAAAGAAACTATAATCTGGCATACACCCAAATTGTTTCTAGAGGGAGGTGCTGACTATCAGATAATTATAATAAAAATACAAAAAAGAATGATGCTCCAAGTGACTTTAAATTTAAAACACGTTTCAGCATCAACTTGGCTTCAAGGTGTCACAACCCTGAAGAAGGCCAGTTGATGCCAAGAATGCGGTTCTAAGTCACAACCACTTTTCACAAAAATTCTACTTACAGTGCCTTGTGAAAGTAGTCGGCCCCCAACATTTCGAACTTTTGCCACATTTCAGGCTTCAAACATAAAGATATAGAACCGTACTTTTGGGAAGAAGCAACAACAAGTGGGACACAATCATGAAGTGGAACGAAATTTATTGGATATTTCAAACATTTTTAACAAATAAAAAACTGACAAATTGGCCGAATATTTTCGGAAGGCACTGTATACTGTACATAGACATGCCTGGTATGTGCAGAAAGCTTAGAATCTAAAGAATTTAGCTAACATATCTGACTTACAATAGCTATGACAAGAATGAAAAGCCATGTAATAATGTGAGGTTAGCTCTGAGGCTAGCGCATTGTAAACAAACCTGTTTGTTATTGTGACTCAGCTAATACATCCACGTCTGACAGTAAAATATGTACTCACAATCAGCTATCGTTCTCTGATTCGTCATCGAAAGGGTCCCAGCAATGAAATGGAGCATTGTTTTTATTTGTAACATCCATTTTTTTAGGTGAAAACGATCAAAAACTCAATCCAAGCAAATTGCTTCATTTACAAAGAGTCACCCAACTATTTCCGAACAGTGTTTTAGCTGCTGCTTTCTATCGGATTGCAAATACCCAAGTTATGTAGTGGTTCGCGGACAGCTGATTCATCATTCTAACCTCCGGGAAGGCAGAAATACATGACGATATGTCTGTGCATACTCACAGCCAGGGCGCGCTGAATCACCAGAGCAGTACTTACTTCACTGACATTAAACCCATCAAATGATACAAACACTGAACACACAATTTGCTACATGGATGAGTTATTATAATGACAGTGGATCATGGCGTCACCGATGAGACCTGATATGGATTATTCCTTTCCATTTAATGACATGGATGGTGACGACCTTAGTGAATATTAATCATCTAACTTTGTGAGTAATATTTCACATGCACTTAAAAAACTATGAAAACCTGAATGTAAAAACATTTGACTTCAAAGAGCGTAAATTGTATGAAATGGAGAACCACATTGATCCTGATAAAAATGTCTATAATAACATCAACCACACCTGTGAGTATTACACAGATGATCAATTTAAAAGTAAAATAGTAATGGATGGTACACTGTCAATTATACACTTTAACAGTAGAAGCTTATATAGTAACTTTTCTAAATTAAATACTATTTGAAACAGTTTTCTATGTTTAGTGTAATTGCAGTATCAGAGACTTGGCTTACTACTGAGAAAGAAGCTGATGTAGAACTGCAGGGCTGCGAGCTGTTTTCAACCATCAGAGAAAACAAAAAAGGAGGAGGTGTGGTACTATTTGTGAACAACAAATTTAAGTGTAAAAAAGTAAAGGAAATGTCAACAAGAATGGAAAATACCATGGAATGTGTTACTGTAGAAATAGAGGTGAAGAAAACAAAGAATATATTAATAAGCTGCATCTATAGAACACCTGGATCTTGTCTTGTTACCTTTAATGAAAAAATAGGTTGACATGTACGATGACAGACATAACAATAAGATGGTCATTGTATGTGGAGATTTTAATGTAGATTTGTTAAAATTAAAAGAGCACAAATCCAGCAGAGATTTTATTGACATGACGTATAGTATAAGTCTATAACCTACAATCTTAAAGCCAACTAGAATAACAACTGATAGCGCAACTTTAATTGATAACATCTTTACCAATGAAATGGGAAATAGAGTACTAAGTGGATTGCTTATCAATGACATAAGTGACCATCTTACCGTATTTGCAACCCTGCAAAACTTCTCAAAGGAAAATACACAGAGAAATTACAAAATTGCAAAATTGATGCGGAAAAAAATAAGGAGGAGTTAAGGCAGCAAAGCTGGACACAGGTCTACATAAATAATGATCCAAATAAAGCCTATGAAGAATTAAGGTCTATATTTACCACCTTGTATGATAAAAATTGCCCTTTACAACCATTAAGGACAAAGAAATATGAAGATAAACCCTGGATTACAAAGGGATTAGAAAATGCTTGTAAAAAATGTATTTCTGTACAAGCAGTTTCTACAATTAAGAACAAAGGAAGCAGAAAATAAATATAAGAAATATAAAAATATATTGACTAGCATATTAAGATTAAATAAAAATTATTATTTTAATGAACAATTAGTACAGTACAAAAATGACATGCGGGGCACATGGAACGTGCTAAACAATAATAATAAAAAAGATACTGGGAAATCAGATTATCCAGACTATTTTAATAAAAACAATCATTTATTAATAACAGACACAAAGAAGACTGCAAATGAATTTAATGCCCATTTGGTGAATGTTGGCTATAATTTAGCAAAATAAATTACTGCTCCATTAAGAACAGAGGATATAAATGAGAATATTATTCAAACAAATTCAAATACAATTTTTTTGAGGAGAATTGAGGAAATTAAGGAAAGAGTTAATTGATGTAGTAAATAAGTTCAAGAACAAGAAATCTACAGATAGTAATGGTATTGACATGGCCTTAGTTAAAAATATTGTACATAGTATAGCGAAACCCCTGACTCATATTTTTAATAAATCATTACAAACAGGTATATTTCCAAATCAAATGAAAATTTCAAAGGTCATTCCAATTTATAAAAATGGAGATAAGCATTCTTTTTCAAACCACAGACCAATTTCTCTCCTTCCACATTTTTCAAAAATTTTTGAAAAGCTTTTTATCCATAGATTTAATAATTTCGTAGAAAAACACAATCTACTGAGTGAACATCAATATGGCTTCAGATCAAACCGGTCTACTACATTGGCAGTGATAGAGTTAATAGAACAAATATCTACTGCTATGGATAATAAGGAATTCACTGTAGGAATTTTCATAGATCTAAAAAAAGCCTTTAATACAATTAACCATAAAATTGGAAAATGTGGGATTAGGGGAGTGGCACACCAATGGCAGTAGTTACCTGAAAAATAGATATCAATATGTTCAATTAAACAACGTCAGATTTATTGAGGGTTACATGTGGGGTCCCTCAAGGATCAGTGCTGGGTCCAAAATTGTTTCTATTGTACATAAATGACATCTGTAATGTATCAAAAATATTTAATTTGGTTTTGTTTGCTGATGATACCAACTGTTCTGTTCTGGCAAAAACCTTGAGCAGCTTTCGGATACAGTGAAAACTGAACTAGACTCCTTAAAACAATGGTTTAATTTTAAAAAGCTGTCACTAAACATAAATAAAACCAAATACATAATATTTGGACATCGGAAATTCAAGAATTTTAGACATATTATGTTAGATAATATTCAAATAGAAAGTTTCTGGGAGCTATTCTGTTCAAAACCAAAGATATTCTTAGTACAAATTCATTATATCTATTATAT
>JACXGM010016317.1:0-20580 GCA_016801145.1 Umbra pygmaea | reverse complement strand
AGACAGAGAGAGACAGGGAGACAGAGTGATTGAGAAAGTAAATCAGAAATTGCTACACAACCACCATTGAAATGGGTAAAACTTCAATGCCAGAAATAGACAGAGTACAGATGACACGTGTGCTCAGTCATGTGGGAGTTCAGTGGACAACAGGAGTAAGACAACACGACAGCGGCCTCTCTAGGGACAGGTAGTACGTGTCCCGCTAAACCATCCACACCTCAGCCCACCATTTGCTCTATGTCTCCCTCTATTTAAGCATGTTTCAACATCCCATCACTACCTTTAGGGCAGCTGCACTGGAAACATGGTGAAAATACAGTGCCTTGCGAAAGTATTCGGCCCCCTTGAACTTTTTGGCCTTTTGCCACATTTCAGGCTTCAAACATAAAGATATAAAACTGTAATTTTTTGTGAAGAAGCAACAACAAGTGGGACACAATCATGAAGTGGAATGAAATTTATTGGATATTTCAAACCTTTTTAACAAATAAAAAACTGACAAATTGGGTGAGCAAAATTATTCAGCCCCTTTACTTTCAGTGCAGCAAACTCTCCAGAATTTCAGTGAGGAGCTCTGAATGATCCAATGTTGATCTAAATGACTAATGATGATAAATAGAATCCACCTGTATGTAATCAAGTCTCCGTATAAATGCACCTGCTCTGTGGGTCCAGAGGTCCGTTGAAAGCACAGAGAGCATCAAGAAGAACAAGGAACACACCAGGCAGGTCCGAGATACTGTTGTGGAGAAGTTCAAAGCCGGATTTGGATACAGAAAGATTTCCCAAGCTTTAAACATCCCAGTTTTATATCTTTATGTTTGAAGCCTGAAATATGGCAAAAGGTTGAAATGTTCAAAGGGGCCAAATACTTTTGCAAGGCACTGTAGATAGACTACTTGCTAGGCTAGGATGGGAACGATGTACTCTGGACATTTTTGAAGAACCAAGGCAGGCGATTTTTTTGTATTTGTAAAATGTTCCTTTTTGTTGATTCTTTATTCTGTATATTGCAACTTATTTTTGTTCAGAAGACGAAACTGAAAAAAAAAAAGTTAAACAATTCAGTAAACTGAAACTAAAGCCTATGATCTCTTTCTTTCAAGCCTTGTCCCAATTTAAATAAATTTTTACATTTACATTTTAAACAGACACTTTTATCCAGAGTAACTTACATTACTTACTACATACAAAACTTTACTCCAATTAACGAGAATCTAATGTTCTACATTTTTTGTCTGGTACTGTTGAGGCTCTACACTGAGAGCCCTCCTGATAAAGTTATGCTTCCACTACATCAGAAAAACCCCAGAAGCAATATTGACATGCCAGAAGAGCTCCACAGCCCCACTTCCGCTAAACTAACCCTTTAGTATTACCAACCTGTTCCATTTTCTACACCATAGCCTGGACACTGTCTGCTTTGAAAACACACACACCTCTGACTCACCACACAAACACTACTACATTATGGTGGTTCTCAAACCTCTCCTGGGGACATTCTATAAATTAGATGAATTCTAAAGATATCACACCTGAATCCACTTGACAACTAATTATCAACTTCACTGCTTTATTGAGGTAACTTGGTACAGAGCAACATTGGAATTTAGAGACAGCTGGATGTCACCAGGAGAGAAAACCTTTGCTCTAACAAACAATACCTGTTCCAGCTCATAGGCCTTTGCCTTGTCTTCATCTCTGTCAGCGTTCTTCCTGTAGGCCAGACTGAGAGCCCAGACTGACAGGATGCTGTAGACATTATCTCTCACCCATGCATCAGGCTGCTCTCCACTGGCCGGGAGGAGGCCAGTCACTGGGTCCTGCGGGGATAAAGAGGTTAGGGGTGAAAGGTTAAGGGGTGTACTAAGGTAATATAGATCAAACAAATACATTTATGATCAAATTAAGGCTGAGTCTTAAAGGGATACTTCACCCTACAGCTATCTGGAGGTGCTAGTAGCTCCCACCAGACATTTGTAGAACAGTGAGATATGTTTCACCCATGCCTGGCTAGTGTAAGAGCAAGCATTTGAAATTTTGCGGGGAATCTTTACACGCTGACGCCACGGTGGCAATCCAATGGACTCTGGAGATAGGAAAAATGAATACAGGCGTGTATTCGGTCGCGAAAATAAGCATCCCTGTTAGACTGATCTGGCTTTCAAACCTACTCTTTAAGCCTCGGTTGTCCTTGATTTCTTAAGGTATAGCTTGTCTTTCTGTGATGTTTCTATCAGCCGTTTTAATGCTAAACAGACGAGGTGGTATGATTTTTTCAGTATGTAAAGAACTACAACGCTGGCTTCCTTGTTCCAAGCCCCGCCCACCCGGCATGTTCTCTAGATTCTGTGAAACAGTTCGTAAACAAAGTCGCTGGTAACACAATTGCTACTAACCTAGGATTTGCAGATGAGGAATTTTACAACTTGCTTTTACATTCTGAGTGACATCCAACATACATGTTTGTGCCCGAGTACACCGAAGAACATTTACAACATATGGAGTTTGATATTCAGCTTCAACAAGGCAGCATGTTCTACAGATAAGTTGAAACGCAGTTAAATTCTAATTGCCTAAGTGCTTCTGTGGGAATATATCCATCCTTGTCCACCCGGAGAAAAAAGCACTTGCTACAATGACTGGGATCGTGGACAAGCTTTACTTGAAAGGCTTGAACCAAAAATGACTGACGACCGCATATGCCTCACTGAATCACTGAAGTTTTCCAGCACACATGGAAAGAGACGTAGCAAGAGGACAATTAACAGATGAGTGAGTTTATTAAACCTATTTTCTGTACCTTGATAATGGAGCACACATCGTGTCTGTGTGGTAATGTTATTGTACTGTATGTGTAGTGTGCTAGCTGTGTTTAGTAGCTAGCTGAGTGTGTAAATTACTATACCTTAGCTACTATATAGGCTACTCTTTCTAGATAAAGAATCTAAAAAAGATTGCATCGCTTTTCAGCCGCTTTCGGGCTGTAGTGCCGGTTAATTTAGCACGTAGATCCCTTTCATAATCTTCCGACCTAAAATGCCGACTGCAGACCCTAACTTTTTATAGCCTATTGTAACGTGTGAAAGATTACTCTTACTTTTTGGGCTTGCTTGTAATTTCTGCAACCAGGTACAGAACACCAAACGGGCATGATGAATAGAAATTAACTACAATTTCAAAAACAAATATGTATAACTTTCTAGCGTCAAGCTCTACTGAGGTGTGCTGTTGAATTGCCCATGTTCTGTGACGGTGTGTTTAAATGGGGACGGGCACTAAATTCGCTTGGAATTCTGGGAGTTGTGGTAACTCAAGTTTAGACGGATACAGAAGCACCCCAGTGGATGCGAAAGGAACTGAAATATACTATTGGCTTTTCTCTGATATATTGAAAAAGAAGACGTGTATATGACATCAAATATGGTAACGTTTCTAAATGGTATACTATGAAACTGATTTACTGTGGAACACTCCTTTAAATTAACCAATGTCTTAATTGGTTAACCTGGTGCTGACAATTAACCAAAACAAAAATAAAAAATATAAACAATAACGAAGAACCTTTTAGAAATTAAATCTTACTACGTACTGTGAATGGCTTTCAATTAAGCACATTGTTCTCTCCTGCAAATTTCTGAATGTTCTACCTGTACTGGAGATCCCCTAAAAAACACACGTTTCGGTCAATTACAACTCAATCAACGACACTAAAATGGGCCTTATAAAACTGTTAGATTTCTTATAAAAAGTTTGCCTAATTCAGTATTCTTCTTAGTTATATTTGTCATGGCTTAGAAGACGATTTCTCTTAAATCAGCATCTCTACATAATATACGGCAGCCATTCCATTCCAGTGTCTGTTGAATTCAAACAGGCACACCTGATTCTACTGAATGATGTACTGGGTGATCACCTGAACCAATATTATTATTATTTAATGAGGAAACGTATAAAGACCACTGTTGTGGTCATCACTATTCTCTTGCAATAGGACCAGCTGGATGGCAAAAACGGTGCTGGTATTACCTCAAAACTAATTCTAAGAAAAAAATGATTGACCATGCCAAAAAAGTTGAAAAGGAATAGTTTGTGTGAGAAAAAGAAGGGTTAAATTCTGGCTTTACTAGCAGAGGGATACAATGAGTCTGGTTGCTTCCATCCTTAAAATGTTAAAGATTCCTAAGAACTAGGTCATGCAGCAGACATTGGAGACAACAAAAACGTTTTCAACTCATTCAAATGTCACTCAACAACCGTAGGATGACGAAAGAAGGTCAAGGCTGAAGTTTGCAAAAGACCATAAAGTTTGGACCGTAGAACACTGGAATGAGGTCATCTTCACTGATGAGTAACATTTTCAGCTTTACCAAACACCTGACTTTCTAATGGTTAGATGGAGACCTGGAGGCCTACAAGTCACGGTGTCTGGGTCTCACTCGCGTTAATGCAGCATTCTGCATTTTTTAAGCAGAAAGGTATATCAAAATGAAGGACAAATATTGTCTTACATTCTGAAAACGCAGGTGTATTGGCCATGAGATTCCATTTACAGTGTGCTCCAAAATTACTGGCACCCCTGACTGGCAATGCACAATCAGCAGTTTAAAAACATAAACAATATAATTAGAGATGAACTCAATACTAACATGTGAGAAATACTGAACTTCATTAATTTTGCAATGGAACCAACCAAAATCATACAATTATTTAACACAAAAGATATGTCAATAAAATCAAGGTTCCATAATTATTGGCACTCCTCAGTACTTATTATTCAGTGCAACCACCTCTGGCAAGGATAACAGCATGGAGTCTCTTCCTGTAATGTTTGACAAGGTTAAGGAACATATTTGGAGGGATTTTGGAACATTCCTCTATGCAGATCATTTCAAGTTCCTTCACATCATTGGGTTTGCGCTTATCAACTGACCTCTTATCAATTCAGCCCACAGGTTTTCAATTGGATGAAGGTCTGGCAACTGACATGTCCATGGCAGAACATTGACTTTGTTGTCACAGAACCATTTTTGTGTGGATCTTGAGGTATGTTTTGAGTCATTGTCTTGTTGGAAAGTCCACCTATAGCCAAGTCCCAGCCTTCTGGCAGAGGCAACCAGATTGTCAGCCAAAATGGCCTGATTCTTGGTGGAATTCATTATGCCATCAATCTTGACCAGTGCCCCTGAAGCTCTTGAGTTAAAACAGCCTTTCTTTGTATGCATCTCTGTTTCAACACCAAACATAACGATGCTGTATCTGACCAAAACATTCAATTTTGGTCTCATCTTACCAGAGCACCTTCCAGTCATTTTTTAAATGACATTTGGCAAATTCCAAGGGCTTGCGTCTGTGTCTTGGGGACAGAAAGGGCTTTCTTCTGGCAACCCTTGCAAAGAGGCTGTGGTTGTGGAGGTGGTGTCTGCTTTTTGAAACCTGGTAACCCGAAGACGCCAATTTCAAGATCGATACACAGTGGTACCTTGTGACCATAAGGTATTGTACGGCACAAGGTGGAAACTGTAAGCACATCGACTCCACCATGAAACTGATGAGATTTAATCATCTGTCTATTAATGGTCTAACAGATGACTAACTAAATCTAAGCCACAGATTTTCTTTCCCAATATGGCAGCAGGAGTGTATTAATTCCACAAAAAAATACAATAACATTCAGAATCAAATAGGATTCTTGCTGGTTTCTGTTAGGGATGCACCGATGCCACTTTTTCATTGTCAATCTCGATTGGACACTGACAATTTAATGCTATGTAATGTAAAATCTGCATCTACCCACGGCGCTGTCAGATAGATAGAGACATGGGAAATGTGTCTGAACTCCAAACGTTTCAAATGTTTCACATTTTGTAGGTGCAAAACTTTTATTTTCTAAGATGTAAAATATGCCTTCATATCTGTTGAATCAGCATTTACCCTAACTTGTGTAAAATCATTTGACAATAATCTGTTTGGAAAACATAATAATCCAAGCATTGGCTTAATTAGCTGACATCAAAATAGATGCTTCTTCAGCAATGGAACCAAACACATTACAACAATAAATAAAATAGGACACCATATTTGCCCTTCAGAAGTCAAACAGCGTCCCGTTACATTTGTGTGTGTATGCTTCTCTAGTAAAATGAGAGCACAGCTTATCAGAATCCAATCATAAATTCAGACTCAATGAACACCTCCACCCATGTTTTTACTGATGGCAGTATCATCCAATGAGTTTTAAGAATTCCACACAGTTTGTTACAAATTCCTTATATCCATAATTAAATAAGTTTTGTCCCCTTCATCTAGCCTACTGTTGCTGACCCAACAGAAGGCCTCAATCCTAAGGAAAGGTCAGTTGAAATGTGAAATGTCTGAATAAATAAAATATAATGTTAATAATAAAATTATATGTCAGCTTTTATTTCTTTCATCACATTCCCAGTGGGTCAGAAGTTTACATACACTTATTTAGTACTCAAAAGCCATTTGCAACCAAGATTTCACTTCCTGACTGATGTTGAGATGTTGCTTCAAAATATCCACATAATTTTCCTTCCTCATGATGTGTGGAAGTGCACCAGTCCATACCAGTCCATACTGCAGCAAAGCAACCCCGCAACAATGTAATGATGGTCATTCATGGTCAAATTGTTACCTTTTTGTTTCATCAGACCAGAGGACTTTTCTCCAAAAAGTATGAACTTTGTTCCCATGTGCAGTTGCAAACCATAGTCTGGCTTCTATATGGCGGTTTTGGAGCAGTGGCTTTTTCCTTGCTGAAAGGCCTTTCAGGTTATGTTGATATAGGACTTGTTTTACAGTAGATTTAGATACCTTTGTACCTATTTCCATCAGCATCTTCACATGGTCCTTTTCTGTTTTTCTGGGATTGATTTGCACTTTTCCCACCACATTACGTTCATCTCTAGGAGACAGTGTCTCCTTCCTAAGCGGTATGCCTTGCAAAGTACTGTTTGTATAATGAACATGTTACAGATTACGCTCTTACTTTTAAGCACTCATACTGCATCAATGTACGGTGCATTAAGTTAACATGAAATGGACTATAACAAACAGATAGTGGCGCTGAGCGCAAGACCATTTAAGGTGCTATACTCTGAAAAAGGATACTTCTACAGTGTTTTTGTTCTGAACGGCCAATACTACAATGACTACTGTTTTACTGCACCTACTGTAGGCCATGGTATCAGATCATTACATAACCTACATTGTATGCCATTACCCGATCTGGTATTTTTGGCAAGTATCGAATCGGTGCATGCCTAGATTCTGTGTTGTAGTGTGTTGTCAGTGAGCTTGCAAAAACCACAGTACTTCCCCAAATTGCAACTATGCACATACAATGAGCATTTAAGTTTTAGTTAGACTATTTTTTGTGTGTGTGTGTTTGTTTGTTTGTACTTGTGTATTCTCCCATTTAGTGTCATCTAGTTATTGAGTTGGCCTGTTTTAAGCAGCTGTGACCAAAGGGCTGGGACAGTGAGAGCGGTGTTGAATTCCATTGTGTAGAATTTCACATAGTAACAGACCTTTCTCTTTAACTGACCGTGTTTGTATGCATGTTTGTTGCTAGCTGTGGTTAAATGGAAGAAAGAGTGTCCCATGATGTATGTTCATAGTTTTTTCAGAGGCTTAGAGATAGTTTGCTCAGATAACAAAATGGCAAAATGTTGTCTTAAAACTGTAAGCATACTATAGATAATGTTAGACAGGAATCCATACTTTCATTTTCCAGAAAATATTTCCAAATGTCAGCCTTTCAGCCTTTGTGGCCCAAATCCCATCCACATCCATATACATATATTAGAATCGTTCATGAATTATATCAAACCTGTCCAAAAGTATCTTAACCTCTTAAAGATCAGCGTCCAGCTGGCGGGATGTTTTGGCCAAAAAAAAAGGTGGATTAGAATCACTGCTCACAAGTTTAGATTTTACTCTGCATATACATGTCTGACATGAAGAGAAAGCTTAGAAACACACAAATTTAGCGGAAATGTCTGATTTACAATAGCTATGACAAAAAGAAAAAGTCATGTAATAATGTGACGTGAGCACATTGTAAACAAACCCGTTTGTTCAGCTAATACAACCACGACTCAGCTAATACATCCATGTCTGACAAAAAAAAGATCTACTTACAGTCAGCTATCTTTTTCTGATTCATCATCCAAAGGGTTCCAGCAATGAAATGGTCATTACAACCATCACAAACTATTTCCAGACTTTCGACCTTCAAAACAGTGTTTCAGCCGCTGAATTATCTGACTCAGAATCCCCAGGTTATTTAGATGTTCACAGACTTCTGATTCATATTTCTAAACACTGGGAAAGCATAATGACAGTACTATAATGTGCAACCACAGCCTGCGTCTATTTACACCGGGTTGTGCTGATTCACCAGAACGGAACTCACTTGATTGACAGTAAATCCATCATATCATAACCAAACCATCTGAATTTAACCTAGGTAGACAGCCAATGAGCTGGGCTTTTCAGGTATGTTTGGTTGATTCTTGTAAGCAAAAAACGACAAACTAAAAGGACGCATAACCGCGGTACTCATGTCCATGAATCCAGACTTTTACGCAGTGTGTTCGCGGGTGTACGTTTATCAGAGCTGCTAGGGCAACTTGAAGGTCCGATGTGTGGAAATAATACGACATGTTTGCAGTTATCGTAAAACTCTTGCGATGAGAGCCACCGTTAGCAAATCGTTGCCTTCACTGTCTAGAAGACTTTTGCATTTTTCCCCTTTAGATGGGACCGCAACGGTGGCCAGTAAGATTTCCACTATGGAGGGTGGTTTCACTTTTTTACGTTTTTAAGCCCCAAAAACACTGTCCCCATCTAAACGAAAGGCACATCTGATAACATATTTTTACGTTTTCACCCGTGAGCACTCTCGGGTAAACAGGGCCTCATTCTGATCCAGATGTTTACATTTGTAGTTATTATGCCGCATGGCTTTTGTATAATTCTAGATTTCTCTGTGATTGAAAATCCACAATCATTTGGTATTCGTTTAGCCTTTGTCATTGTTTATTTTCATTGGCTTGGAAACATTTGAACAATGAACATTAGAATGCTGTGGATTGTTTTCACATTAGATTCCTTATTATTATTTATTTATTATTGTATTAATATTGTAAGTGCACAAAGTAGAGAAACTAGAATGTGATTATATGAAATATGAGTTCTAATTTGACATTAGGCCGTTGCTGGTTGCTAACTTGGCCATCTGTATGAATAGGTGTTTTGTAAAAATAAAACTATTATACACAATTATCACAGTATAACACCAAGTCAATGAAACTTCAGGGATATCAATCTATCCAGATAGGAAGCATAAGCAATTGTGAATCAATATCACCTGTTTTGCAGGTGGTGGCCTCTCTCTTCTCCTCTCCTTATTCTTCCTGACTGTTCTCTAGTTGTGTTTGGCTAGTGCCCTATTCACTACAGGTAGCATGAGGCGGAAAGCTGTGGGACATGTGCTCACAGTCCAGCAATGTGCATCTCGATTGGTGATCGCTAAAGAACACCAGAATTGTCATGTCTGCCATTGATGCCTCATTCACTTCACAGTTGAAAACAAGTTCACGCTAGCACATGTGACAGTCTGGAGATGCTGATAAATTATGTGGCCATAATAAACTAGTCTATGTACCTTTCAAATTCACCCGGTACAAGGAGAAGAGGACTGGCCACCCCCTTGAGTCTGGCCTCTCTCTAGGTTTCTTCCTAGGTTCCACCTACTAGGGAGTTTTTCCTATAGCCACTGTGCATCACTTGTTGTTGCTTCCTCTTGGGGGTCATAGGCCAGGTATCTGTCAAAGCACTTTGTGATGCCTGCTGTTGTAAATAGGGCTTTATAAAATAAATTTGATTGATTAGTAGTGGAGAACAAAAGCGCTGAGACAGATTAAAATATAATGTCAAGAAGAAGAACTTTAGGGCCTAACAAAGTCCTTTGTAATGGTCATGTTATGCTTCGGAACCATGTCAAGAAGGGTCCAATGATTTCAAAAGCATTTGGTTGCAACTGAGCAGACAAGATGTGTACCGTTCAGAATTAATTCCATCAGCAGCTATCCTACATCATAGGTTGATGTTTTCAAAGCCTGGATCCAATATGCTAGTTCCTAAATGTTTAATAGGCCTGAAACATAATTTCTGTATTATTATTTTTTGTATTTTTCGAAAATGTTACATAGTGCAGGTTTAAAACTACTAGTTTGCATTTTGAAATTATAGTGACAGACACACTCATGCCTACCGCCTCCTGGTGATCATACTTGTTCTATTAGACAACTGGTTTTCTTCATTATGATGAGCATTTTTCAGACACCCACTGCAGAGATTCAATTCTAACCGTAAGTGTTCATGTTTTATTATGTTTCATATTGTTGCATTTGGTAAACATAATGTTGTCTAAGATTTACTTTCTTTCTGCTTTTCATACTACTACCTTGTTAATTCTTATGCTGACAGAGGCAAAAGCATAATAGGAGGCAAATTACATTAGTCTAATATTATAATAGCAGATGCAAATGCAAAACCTATATTCAATAATAGACATTGATAGTTTGTATGCCACATATATGATGATGGTTAACACCTGACTTTAGTTAGACCTAGAAATGCCTGTCAAGCCTGTTGTCCTAATGTCAGTATTCTTCACTAAAACTATGTTTATACATTATGTTTTTTTTTCTCTAAAAGGTTAAAATGAATATGTTCAAAAACAAACTCAAATGAAAGTTAGAATCTACACTTTAACCCCATTGTAATTTATTTAAAATTGTATAGAGAAGATTATTCACCGTCCCAATGACTACAGAGGGCACTGTGTTCTTTCAACTGCCCAGTCATGCACAGTGAGTGAAACCGGAGCTGTAAGAAGGAACTCAGAGGCTAAATACCAAATGGCACTATTCCCTATAAGACTTCGGTCAAATGTAGTGCTCTAAATAGAGAATGGGGTTCTCTGGGCAACTAGAAAACACTACAACATGCAACCTCACATGAGACACCAATACAGCAATGTACGCCATCATTAACGTGTGTATGTGTGATCTGCAGCATTACTATTCAGGAGCAGAATTTCTCACGGGTTTTAAACAACCGAGGACCTTCAATTCCTCACTGTTAGAAGGGCTATTTTAAATCAAGAGGCTACATTTTAGAGCTCAAAATGCAATCCAATGTTACTTCACTATGGTCTGAAAGAGAGAAAGGAAAAAAGGGAGAATAATTCTGCCATTTCTTATATAGAGTTTTACAAGTCATTTTCTCTAGCTACTTAAGCTATGTTTAAAAACAGCATGCCATGTTGTTCTACAATATGTGGTTTTAAACAGTGTTAGATGTCAGAATGGCAATGCTCCGAAAAATAAATAAAAAAGATGTTTGAACTCGTCTTACCTGATACTGAAGTATGGTTTTATGTACTATCCGAGCATAGTTGTCAAGTTTGACTCCCGAGTTGCTTCGACTTCTCATGTTGTGTTGATTAATTCGTACAGATCCGTGGTTCAGATAGGAATAAGTCGGCTCTTGTTCAGACTCATTATAAATTCTCAAGTATCAGACGATGTTATAAGACACGACGAAAAAGATGACGTCTGAAGGCGACAAATACGTTAAGTATTGTAGCAGTAGTCAAACATTTCGGCTGGGGAGCAAAAGTTCCATCAAAGTAGAACAGAGACAACGGTAACATATACTGTCCTTACAAAGTATCTACATTAGCTATTACTGCTTTGCAGTTCCAAGATAAATATGGTAGAATGCAAATAAATATGATAAACTGATTGTTTCGTTAATGTGGAATCTACGTATATACTGACTGATAGTGCTTCTGCAGAGATAATAAAGATCGGAACTAATGGGACGAACTACAACCAGGAAGAGACTTAACTGGTGTAAAATGGTAGCCGTCAACCGAACACCAAATAACTACGTATTATAATTTATTTGACATTGATAAATATATGTTTTAGTATAGTATGCTAGTTTGGATTTTCAGAATCGTTTATGGAGATATGTTAGAAATACTTCTTAGATATCTGTAAGGACACATGGGGGGCGGGGCGGGGGTGTAGGAGTTCCAGTTGTCCGTAAAACGCGTGTGTCATTCTGCTGCCATGTACAGTGGTCAGCACTGCGGCAAAGTCAAAATTTGAACAAAAAGTAATATATGTTTTTGCTGATTATTGAAGCAAAGAGCTTAAAAATATAGTTAAAATTATGGTTAGTTTTCAAGGTTAGGGCTAAGTTTATCAGTTTGGCTTACCCTTTATCTATCATCAAACATTTGTTCTGTTAATACTTCCTCTAAGCTTTCCAAATACGTATTTCGAATCCAGGTCCACTTTTTCTTCATTACAACCCTAATCCAGCATTTATTTAGACTTGGGACACCAGGTCGTTGCAGAATATGGAAAGCCATTTTTGTCAATATTAAATAAATAAATATGGCTATGAAATAAGTCCTGAAATAAATAAATGACACAATAAATATATAAATATAAATATATAAACGCAGTCCAATAAAATATTAATTTTTTTTTATATTTCATAATGGTGTTTTTCAAAGGAAACCTTTTATTTATTTCAGGGGAATTTTATTTCATAATTCCACATTAATTTATTTCAAGGAACTCTTATTTCATAACGGCACATTTCATAATATCCATTTGTTATATTCAAATGAATGGGGCGTGGTTATCTCACAGATTCAAACCAAATCAACAGCACCCGTATTGAAGACTTTATTGAAAAACTCGGGCGGATAAGTGATCTTCAAAATATAGACATAGATATCAAAGTTTTAAATAGTTTGAGACCGATTGAGCACTGTTTTTTGTGTTTATGTTTTTCTTTGTGTTGTCTGGTCTATCAACCTCAGAAATCGCGGATCTGTTTGGTGTGTCACAAAGCATGAATCGGAGGAGATCTATCAACCTTAGAAATCGCGGATCTGTTTGGTGTGTCACAAACACGATTTAGAGATCTCCTCTCAGGTTGATAAATCGATCTCCTCTGAATCATGCATTGTGTCACACCGAACAGATCCGCGATTTCTCGGGTTGATACCAGATAACATATAGTTAGCGAGCATATCTTCATAAGCTTATGACATCTTCCACATGAACACGGAGCTCAATTGCTCTCAAACTATTTAAAACTTCGAAATCTATGTCTATATTTTCAAGATCACTTATCCGCCGAGTATTTCAATGGTCAAACATACTGTGCTGTGTGTTTGAATCTGTGAGATAACCACGCCCCATTCATTTGAATATAACAAATGGATATTATGAAATGTGTCATTATGAAATAAGAGTGCCTTGAAATAAATAAATGTGGAATTATGAAATAAAATCCCCTGAAATAAATAAAAGGTTTCCTTTGAAAAACAGCATTATGAAATAAAAAACAATTTAATATTTTATTGGACTGCGTTTATATATTTATATTTAAATATTTATATATTTATTGTGTCATTTATTTATTTCAGGACTTATTTCATAGCCATATTTATTTATTTAATATTGACAAAAATGGCTTTCCATAGCAGAAAGGTTTTACCATCTCTACCAACCCTTGTTAGTCACTAGATGGCGGCAGAGACCTACGTTTCAATAAAACAATAGAAAGTGGTTTACCTTACAATAACTATTTTGTGTTTAAAATATGAAACAGAATTTCCTTTTTTAAGTACCATTTATAATTCAATAAGTTAAGAGAATTGGACAGGGATTAAGGTACTTTTCAAACCACTGTATATAAACGTACAGCAAAATGTATAACAAAAATAATTCATGAAAAAAAAGGATAACTTCTTGCTCTAAAATCCATCAAATTGAGAACATCTGCAAGTAAGACTGTTAGCTAGAGACACATAAATGAAATGGTCAGATCAGAGTTATGTGTCCACAGATGACTGGTCAATTTTTACAAGACATTTTTTGAATAATACAATAGAAAATAATGGTGTGGCAAACACACTTGCCACAAACTGCTCCTGACGATAACAAGGAGAGGAATAACACAGCAAATGCTGGATGTAATAGCAGAAGTATCTAGTTGAATAAAGGCAGACAAGTCCATCATTCATAAAAGGTCAGCATAACACATGGACATAGTAACAATATCTCACAAGTCCCCCCAATGTTCCTGGTCATTAAATAGGGCCTTGATAACTAAAACAGGTGTAATCACTTGGAGAGAAATTGCATGAGATTAAGTTAATGGTAGAGAATGTGGGGATGCTGAGTGCTGGATCCTGGATGCACCAGTAGGGGGAGCTCCAGGATCACCAATGCTGACAACTGGTTTACATTATACACATGTTAGTATATGTCTTGTGAAGCAACCAATGACAGTATATGAATGGAGGAACAGATGCCATTCAATCCTATGGAGAGCAAGTGAAGTCATTTCAAACCACTTTTCCAGTGGTAGCCGAGCTTACTGCGCATCCTCAAGCTGAGCGTGACGACATAGATGTGACGTGAGCAATGTGTTTGAAAGTTGTAATACTTCTCGTCGGTTTACCAAGAGAAATCGGAATCATTACAAATCTTGACTCTTGCAGAGAAAGGAGAGCCATGAGCATAGGAGCAGAAGCAACTTGTGGTAAGTATTCTGATGAATTATTTTATAATATTACCGTATGCCTCAACGTCCCCCCGATTGCCTGCAAGCTTCTCCTGGACTTTACAGTAATTTCTCTACTGTGCTACAGTAAGTCGCGTGGTTATGACACAATAGTTAGCATATTTAAAAAAAAAACGACTGCTACGGAGCCATAATGTTAGATACACTGTAATGGAGCTTTTTATACATTGTCCTGTTTCTTTAAAAATGAAACAATGGACAAATAGAGTCTATTAGAAAATTTAAATGCTTCAAATGTACATTTATGCGCTATCAAAGTAACCCCTAAAATGAATGGGAGTCTATGGAATGCTAACATGAGGTGATAGCCAGGTAGCATCAGAATCCACCCAGGGCTGCTTCAACTTCCGGGTCTAAGCCTAGCCCCTTGAAAGCAACCAACATGCTTCCCTCAGTAGTACTGATTATTTTCAGTTCACCTGAAACCATTGACTGTAAATACTACTAAACGGACATGTGTGACGCCACCCATTGTTTTGTGGAAATTTGATTTGAGTCATCAAGTTTGCCGTTACTGGCGCAGCCATCTTGGTTGCAGATGAGACAATAGCTGTGTCCCAATCAGCGGCGGTCGGTGGATCTTAATTTGGGGGCGCTGGCTCTGTCCGAACTGGAGGAAACGGAATGGTATCGCACAGTATCGCACAATGGGTTTGGCGTGTTGCCACCGTTCCATTTGCTCCGGTCCCGAGCGTAAGATGAGCCCGCCCTCCCCAATTAAGATCCACCAACCGCCGCTGGTCCCAATGTGAAGGCTGCATCCTCCGAAGGCTGCATTCGAAGGCAGGTTGCGTCACAGCAGTGCTACGAAGGCCGTCCAGATTCAAACTATGCGCCTTGGAAGGCTGATTGCGTCACCGCAGCGTGACAAAGGCTGAAAATAATGACCAAACACTATTTTTCTTATTTATTTTATTATAATCAGGAAATAAAAAAATAACAACAGAAATGGTTAATTTAAAATCTCAAAGGAGTCGCTGGAGAGCAAAGTGGCAGGATAGATAATCTTATTTATCTATCCCAAATCCTGGGCAGCATTATGCCAATTTGGCTGCCTTGTGCTGGAGGTCCGGGCAAAGGCGAAGAAGCCATAGTCAGGTGCCTTCCCAACTAGTCTTTCCTCCCTGCCTCTAACCCTTGTGCTGTTTGATATTCTATTCTGAGCTAAAGTAGATCAGTTTGATTTCTATAAATGTGTGTGTCATCAAGAGTCTGTGTGTGTTTGGGGTGGGGATTAATCAATGTGGTAATCGGTTAACAATCAATTTCAGATTGACCCCAATTCATTTATTGACCCTATACACTGCTCAAAAGAATTAAGGTAAGATGCAATCATCACAGGGTATCAATCTGTCCACTTGAGAAGCGTAAGAGATTGTGAATCCATGTCACCTGTTTTGGTGCAAATGAAAGTGACAACAGGTGCACTGGAGAGGCAACAGCAAGACAACCCCAAAAAGGGAATGGTTTTGCAGGTGGTAGCCACAGACATTTGCTCTCTCATTATCCTTCCTGACTGAGTCTTCCTCCGTTTTTCAATTTACTAGTGTCCTTGTCACTACTGGTAGCGTGAGGAGGTACCTGAACCCATTCAGGTTGCACAGGTAGTCCAGCTTCTTCAGGAAGGCACATCCATATGTACCATAGCAAGATGGTTGGCTGTGTTTCCCAGTACAGTTTCAAGAGCATGGAGGAGATACCAGGAGGTGGGCCTTTACAAAAGGAGATCTGGACAGGGCCATAGAAGCCGGTATTTGCTCCTTTGTGCGAGGAGGAACAGGAAGAGCACTGCCAGAGCCCTATAAATGAACTTCCCCAGGCTAATGGTGTGCATGTGTATGACCAAACTGTCAGAAACAGACTCTATGAGGGTGGCATGAAGGCCTGATGTCCTCTATTGGGGCTTGTGTTCACAGCCCAGCACCGTGCAGCTCGATTGGCATTCGCCAGAGAACACCAGGATGGGCAGGTCTGCCATTGGTGACCCGTTCTCTTCACAGATGAGAGCAGGTTCACACTGAGCATGTGACAAAAAAAGAAATAAGAGAAAAACCCAATATGCATACTACATACTACATACTAAAAGTATGTACTATGCAGGTGGTGGTAAAGTACGTACTATTAAGTATATAGTAAGCGAGTATGCTAGCATGGGGGATATACTAACGCGTCATAACGTTGCATCTAAAATTAGACCACTTCCACAAGCGATGAAGCCCGCGAAGCTTGAACATTAAACATTTGGCACAACCTGTTCGCATTTTATTTAAAATGCATTTAATATTAGTACAATAACCAAAAACTCATGTAATGACACGTTTATTATTACCTAACTTTTGGATACTTACATTTAAACACAGCCAAAGAAGAATTTCGGCTTCGGGAAACCCCTCCTATTCTGTGTCGCAAAGGATTGTAGGCTATATCAGCCCAAAAAGCATGCAGGGTTGCATACTTCGAAAATCCCCCGGAAATAGTAGACCATCCGGGGACTACTGACATACTATATTTGCGTACTATGGTTTGGGACATACTAATCGTAGTCTGGCATACTATTTAGTATGCATACTTTGCGTATTGAGACGCAACCATAGTCTGGAGATGCCGTGCAACATCATCCATCATGACCGGTTTGGTGGTGGGTCAGTGCTGGTCTGGGAAGGCATTTCATTGGAGGGTTGTACAGACCTCTATGTGCTAGCCAATGGTATCCTGACTGCTGTTAGGTACTGGGATGAAATCCTCAGACCCATCGTCAGACCTTACGCTGCTGCAGTGGGCCCTGGGTTCCTCCTGGTGCAGGACAATGCCTGGCCTCATGGCCTGAGTGTGTAGGCAGTTCCTGGATGATGAAAGCATTGATGCCATTGACTGGCCCTCATGTTACCCAGACCTGATTAAAATTGAGAGCCTCTGGGACGTTATGTCTCGTTGCATACCACACCACCAAGTAGTGCCACAGACTGTCCAGGAGCTCACTTATACCCTGATCCAGGTCTGGGAGGAGATCCCCCAGGACACCATCCGCCATCTCATCAGAAGGGGGATACTATTTTTATTTTTCTGCATATAGGGGACAAAGTGGCGTATTGGGTTAGGCAAGCTGACTGGGGTCCAAAATGTTCTTGTAAGAATTTGCTATTAATAATCTCAAATGGTTAAATAACAGTCGCATTAAATAGAAATGGCTCATTCAAAGTGTTTTCACATTTATTTTGAACTTTGCATTTGTCTACCAACTACTACATGGCACATAATTGTCAGTGTCCTTTAATCAGTTTGGGTTTATCAACATTATGTCATTAATCATTAGCATCTGTTTATTTAATCTTTTTTTGAACATCTACTATATAATTACAAGGTAATTATGTTAGTATCTCAAAAGTGGTTTATGACATTATACAATACTTTTGCTAACAAAATACAGTTATTCTCTGTAACATTTTTGTTCTTGACCAAATTTGGAAATATTAAAATGTTTTCTCTACTGCTGACAAACTAAAGCAGAAGAAAACAAATTGATTTGAGTTAAAAGTCTAGGTGTGCCAAATATATTTGCAAAGTGTTGTGTATAATCCTTATAGTTTTCATAATAGCTTTCCATGCTGTTGAAGGAGCGAGTCACATGCAAGTAAAAAACAAACAGTGTTTATTCAAGAAAACACTGTTTAAAGAAAACTGCCCCGAGGTGCAAAAAAACTATCTGATACAAATACACACACATGGAAAGACATGACACTACATCAATGACCGACAGGATACAAACACTAACACAGAACTGGTGACTGAGTAACTGCACCTGGGAATGTAATTAAGAAGGACAATAGGACAACGCTAACATGATCATGGCATGTGACTGGAGAAATGGGAACATAAGATATAAACAAAGCACACAGGTCAGAAACTCAAATGAACATATACAGGGGAGCAACACAAAACACACATGTACGATCCCCTTAGGCGGGAATTGTTAGAATAGTAAACAAACAACTAATTTCAAGCAATTCTCTAAAAGAAAAACTCAAAATGCCAACATGTGAGAAATACTTTACTTTATTAATGTGTAAACGGATCCAACCAAAATCTGTCACGGACTGAGTAATATGGACTCATGTAAATATATGTATTATTTATGCCTATTTGGATTCCAGTCTGAGCTACTGCAGATTTATGTTGGATGTATGTGTATGTATGGACCTCTGGTTCCACCCTCTGGACAACTGCTATGCTTCCTTTAGGATAATATCTTCTTTACACATTCTATGCCGCGGTTAAGAGCATAGTTATAAGATATAATCATTGTGCCCTCCTGTAATGCAGTTGAGAAACGCGTACGTTCTGTATCTCTGTAGGTGTCTATATGCCTAGTATAAGCTAGAAAGATATATATATGTGTGATTCCTACTCACTATACAACAGACAGCCACTGCTCCAGCATTATTTTCCACTTGGACTATTTTCATAAAAAATACGACAACTATACTTCTGCCTGGTCTTCCATCCTCAACACACCAACAAACGGTGAAAAAAATTATAGATTAAAAAAATGTATGTCCTCCAAATCCAGATTTCAAAATCTTAAAGATTATTGTAAATAACATCTACCAAAAATAAAACCAGGAATTAAATTCCACTTATTTAAGTTAATCTAAGTCTTAAGGAACTATATTGAGCCATTACATCTCTTCCTGTTCCACTAGGGTATAACAGTGAAGTAAAACACGTAATATTTCTTTGTCATCCAACACCATGAAGGAAACAAAATAACTAGCTTTTCAAAAGAGACAGATGGTCATAGACTTTCAAAACTCTGGTAACGGCTACAAGAAGATTTTAAAACGATTGAATATACCACTGAGCACTGTCAGGGCAATTATAAAAAATTCAAAAGATATGGAACACTTGAAAACTTCAGGGGTAGAGGACGAAAATGCATTTTGATCCCCAATAATCACTGTGAAAGAAATGCAGGCATTGGTGGCGTTTTGGGGTCACCAGGTTTCAAAAAGCACCATCAGATGCCACCTCCACAACTGCCATGGTCAGTGGATCTTAATTGGGGATGCCAGTCTCACATTACATTCGGTCCTGGAATGGATCTTAATTGGGGATGCCAGGCTCACATTACATTTGGGACTGGAATGGATCTTAATTGGGGATGCCAGGCTCACATTATATTCAGGACTGGAATGGATCTTAATTGGGGATGCCAGGCTCACATTACATTCAGGACTGGAATGGGTCTTAATTGGGGACAGGGTCGCATTACCGTCCGGACTGGGGGAAACGGAACGGTATCACAATATGCTGTTATCCTTGCCAGAGATGGTTGCAATAAATACTGAATAAGGAGTGCTAATAATTATGGAACCTTTTGGTAAAATTCTTTTTTTGTTAAATAATTGTATGATTTTGGTTGGTTCCAATGCAACATTACTACAGTGTTTCTCACATATTGGTATTTTGAGTTTATTTTCTTGTTTTATTTTGGAAATATATACTTTGTACCTGAGTCGAACCTCAGGTTGAAGAGGAACAATGTGGATTCCGTCCTGGTTGTGGAACAACGGATCAGCTCTTTACTCTCGCAAGGATCCTGGAGGGGGCCTGGGAGTATGCCCATCCTGTCTACATGTGTTTTGTGGATTTGGAGAAGGCGTATGTGGGATACTGTGGGAGGTGCTGCGGGAGTATGGGGTGAGGGGGTCCCTTCTTAGGGCCATCCAATCTCTGTATGACCAAAGCGAGAGCTGTGTCCGGGTTCTCGGCAGTAAGTCGGACTTGTTTCATGTGAGGGTTGGTCTCCGCCAGGGCTGCGCTTTGTCACCAATCCTGTTTGTAGTATTTATGGACAGGATATCGAGG
>JACXGM010016316.1:0-11728 GCA_016801145.1 Umbra pygmaea | reverse complement strand
AGCCTTCCACAGCATCAGGATGCCCAGCAGGGTGTAGAAGGCCATAGGGTAGGTCACGCCGTAGTACATGAGGCTGACGGCCACGCTCTGGAGCCCCCAGGTGATCAGGGACAGGGAAAAGTCACTGGTGATGGGTCCGTTCTTGTAGCACACCAGCCAGCTGACCAGACTCGTCAACAACAGGTAACCTGAACACAGAGCGAGTGACGCACTGAGAAATGGAGGTATCTTGATTTTACACGTCCACGTAGAGATGAACAAAGGCTCAGACACACACCTATCCTGATACGTTAAATACTCAGATTAAAGTGTGTGATCAGTGGGGCCCAGTGGTTCTGAGGCCTGCCAGTAAGGGTGATAAAAACACGTCTGAATGCTAATCCACCCCCAAAGCCTTTTCTGTATCCAAGCATAGAAATCAATGTTCCAGCAGCGCTGTGGCACTTCCTTAATCCTGGCGTGCCCGCGGAATCAGCCCTTTCATCCGTCTCCACGGTGACTTGCAGCCAGTGTTAAGAGCACAGCGATAGAGGCCAAATTGATTTGGCATCTACATAGACTGCCAACAGTCTACTGAGGACGGGGGGGTCTCTACAACACTTGGTCCTCTCATTAAGAGTGAATGACTCAGGCGACAAACATTAACGTGGTATTAGCACAGAGCATATCAATACACTAGACGTCTCTAGGGGGAGCGTGCTACTTATCATCAAGGGTTTACATCCACACATCGTAAACACCGGGGTCACTGAGTCTCGTAGCAACAACGCTCTACTGTAACCGTGGCCTGGATGATTTAAAAGATTTTGTTCACTGAAAAGTGAGTCAGGCAAAACATACATGTATGTACACTCCAAAATGATTGAAGACACAAATAAAATGAGACAAAATGTTGTTGACTGCGAATCGGCTATGAAAAGGTAGCTACACGTTTGAAAATACACATCCATTACTACATACATGGTCATATATGCTAAATCAGTGGCGTCGGATCAGGGGAAAAATGGGTACTAAGTATGACTAGAAGTGTTTCCAGGACCTTAATATATGACTTTGTATTTGCATTTGAAAGATGATGTATGAAAAAAAACATGTATTTTCTTTCATCTTATGCCATCTTCACAGTGTACATTTATTCAAAATAAATTTTACATTTCCAAAAAGATCAAAGTCTTTCTTTTTCAAAAATATCCACCATATATTTCTTTTTGCTTCCAGTCCAGTGTAACAAGAGGCTAACTTTGGGTATGTTTTTAGGTGGAATTTGACAATTAGGTGGCGTTCCTTAAGACGTTTTGTCCCACAAAGCTCATCGCGGCTTGAACAAGAAATCAGTTGTGATATAATATTTCTTTTGTGTTGACGAATAAAATACATTCATTTTTTTCCCTTGTATGCAATTTAAAATGATACCTAAACTTATGTCCATAATCTCTATTGTGGTGAGCTTCTCTTAAAATGGGATGTCTGTTTGAATCGAATAATATTTTAAAGGTGGGATCAGATTGTAGAAGTATCATAGAAACTAGCTGCGTTTCTCAGCGTTTCTCAGGGTATAGCATTTTAAGTGGTCTAGCATCTCTATCTGTCTGTAATAGTCCATTACATGTTAACTTAATGTACGGTACATTGCCGCGGTACGAATTAGACGAGCGACATCTGTATCTACAGGGCTCAGAATTTCATGTAACGCCACTGTGCAGAATATGACCTAATCCCCTCTCTGACATATGATGGTTGATATGTGATGTTGCGGGGCTGTTTTTCCTCCATATGGACTGGGAACATTGTAAGTATACATGACAACTTGGATTCCATCAAATACCAGGAGATATTAGGACAAAACTGGCTCGACTCTGACAGGAAGACCAAACTGAGTTTTGTTGGATCCTCCAACATGACAAAAATACAGAGCATTTCTCCCACCACAAATGCACACAAAGATTGACCATGGAATAAAGCTTCTGTAATGGCTCCCACAGTCCCCTGACCTATTTCCCATTGAAAACCTATAGGGTGAGGTGAACGGGAGTGGCCAAAAGCAAGGACCAAGCACTCTGAAGTATCTGGAGCGTATGGAGGATTCTATTTATTCTCCCATGTCATCAAACATTATTGGAGATGATTCCTGAAAAAAGAGGTACATGTAACAGGAGTGTTTCTCTATTCCAAAACTAGGATACCACATGTGCTCTTGGACAGGGAATATCCATGAAGAAACAAGGATGAAGTTCACCAACTCATGCACTCATTACATTTTTCAATTTTAAATGTATTTATATTTTGGCCTTGATCACAAATTATTATTTTTTTTACTTCAAAAAAGAATTCCATGAGTGCCTGGTTTGAAATTTTTATGCCACTTGTTCTAATTATCTCTGATTTCTTTTGTTTCAGGCGATGACTCTGATCGGTTACCATGGAAAAAGGAGGCACAGTGTTCTAAATGCATTGTGTAGCACACTACATAATGAAATAATTATATTAAATTATGCTTCATTTTCTTTGAAGTGTAAGATAAAACTGATAAACAACAATTACATTATTTATTCTTCAAATTTACCTACATTTATCCATCATTCTGGAAGGCCCTTCATGTGAAATTCAGCAACTCAGAACCACGTTACTATGTGTTTCATTGTGCTTCCTTATAACAGTATGTACACATATCTATGACTTTATCTGACTATGAGTAAGTAATTCATTGTCAGCAACATGCACTGTTGGTTTTAAAAGCACGTCTTGGCAGAAATAATATGGTGCCAATTCTGAGCCACTGCTGTTGAATGAATATAGGGGAAATGTTCAGGCCATATTTAAAAAAACAACTAACACAAAAAGCTTTTGAAAAGTGAAAAAAATAAAGACAACAGATTTTTTTTAAGTAGCACACAAGACCTGTTCAGACTGAATTAACATCCATGACTATTTAAGAAGAACAAGTAATTCAAACAATATTTTGATGCTGCCCAACTGTAAAAATGGAAACATACACTGACAGGAACACCCAGCTCATCACGGACGTTGCAGACTCACCCAGGGCATGTCTCCAGTACAGCGTCATGACGTCGTCCCAGTGGCTGAGCAGCCTTTGGTAGCCCAGGTAGGTCAGATAGGAGCCAGCAGCAAACAGTGCAATGAAAATCCCACTCTGGAACACAGAGCGTCATCAGGCAAGGCTTCACTAAATTCACCAGAACAGTGAACTTCCTCTACGTAAAGACCTTGTGTGGTGTGCAGCTAAAGACTTATATCCTCAGAGGATGCCAGGACAGAGCAGTCTGTTAACTTGGCCATCTGGGTCAAGGAAAATGGGATAAAATAAATGTAAATTATTGTTTTGATAGGTAGGTGGGGCTGATGAGGGCTGGGTTGGGGGGGGAATGGTACTGGAATAAAGTTTTGTTAAGGACAGATGGCGAAGTTTAAGTGCCTGTTATTCGCTGTGGGACAGGGCCTCCAACTCTTTTTTGTGTCCAATAATTGTTTCTTATAGCAATCTCATATAGCAATTATAAGACAGGCACTTTTTTGTGTTTAGGCAAATGGCTATGTTAATTAAGAATAGAAAATACAAACCCAAATATACAGTATTGACTGCATTTACTACACTGATTAGCCGAGCTTTTCAAATGTAAATAATAAAGCTATTTTTATAATCAAGGAAATAACAGCTTTAGCCTAAATGAGATTACCGGTATGAAGCGTTTCAAGGCCAACAGCAAGAAGACCACAATGGAGAAGACTCCCACAGAGATGCCTGACATGTAAAAAAACAAGGAACTCCTGAGGGAAAAAGAAGCAAAAAATATATTAATGCATTCTATTAGCTATTAATTAATGCATAATAGTGCAATAAAAGAATATACACAGGGGTAAAACCCTCAGCTTAAATATGGAATAGATTCTTTCTTCTGCTACTTCAATATCTGACTGTTAAAGTAGATTCTGATTTGAATATTGGTACTTACAAAGGCAGTTGAAATCTTTTAACTCAACTGTATGATTTGAAAAGCGCAGAGCTGTCAGTAAATTGTTCACAATACTGAAGGGGGGAACTACAAACTCCTTACCTACTAATAGCCCCAGCAAAATAGAAGAGAGCGAGGCCAAATGCAAAGAGCCCAAACCGTATTTTATTCAATCCTGCAATAAAGAGTCGGCGGTTAGTTGTTAGCTGGATATCCTGATCCCAGAGATGACTGAGGTGTAAAACAACAAAAACATCTCACGTTTGCCCCTGATGCGTAGTGTATGCTCAGATTTGGCCCTAGGGGTCATGACCATGAAGCACGTGTCTTCCTGCTCCAGCGGGATGTCCAGGCTCGTAGTGGACACAGAGGGGCTTGGAGGCCAGTAGTGATCTAGCAGGCACCTAAACTGCATGAGGAAGTGGTCTGGCTCGTAGCAGTTTCTGGTACCCTCCATGGGATACATGACATAGACGCCCTCATCGCCTTTCACATACACCTTGAAGAACATGTTGGTTGACGCTGTAACTTTTTGTTTTTTGTAACCACTGAAGCATTCTAATTAACAGCAATGACCTGAAAAAAAACATGTTTCCAGACTTGCTGAAGGGCAGATATACAGATGTTGACATGGCTGGCTCTGGGATTCAATCTCAGAAGTTCTAACTGCTATGCAAATTATTTTAAAAGTTACAATACAGTGCTAACCTGTGGAATAAAGCTGTGTGTTATCATAGATAAAAATGTTTTACAATGGTGGACCATCACCTACAATACCGGTATAGCTGCATTACCTGGAAGGTGGACCAGATATCTTTCCATTTGATCACTGTGCCAGAGCTGTAGCAGAAACATCTGGTCCCAAAATGTGTGCTGTTTTGATTTTCTTTCAGGTATGTGCAGTCTGGAACAACAGTAGCAACTTGATAGTCAGGCAATGTTATTGACACTGATGGCTCTAAATGATTTCATGGACCAATTATACAATAATGTTCTGTAGGTTAACAAAACGTTGATGTTTCATAAAATAAACAATAACGTTTTAGTGTAATGATCTAAAAATGGATAATAGCGACGTACAGCAGTTCCTATACAGTAAAACAGTACAGTAGATACAGTAATAGTCAGTGGGTAAAACATGGGAAATGGCTAGCTAAATCTCCCTTCACTTTGCACAGAATGTAAATTGTGTCCTGCAATATGTATAAAAAACAAGTAGTTAAACTAAAAGGTTTTTCACCCTCTGTTTGCACTAATTAAAATACTGTACAATATCACAGTAGTACAGTAGCTTCGTTTATCTTATTAGACAAGCTAAAATAACACGCTTAGCTGGACACAGTTAATAGTTTTAGACATTCACCTGCATATGAATAACCACGACTTCCTTCAACTTGAAAACAGAATACATTGGCTAATACCCCGACTGTGTATAACACCGTTATCTTGGAACAATAATTCATAATTGCTATTTGTTGTTGTTGTTTTATTGCTGTTAGCCAGACAGCTAAGCTAGCTAGTGTACATTCAAAATCCGTGGTTGGGTGTTAGACCAAAGCAGAAGGTACAGAAAAACAGATCGTATATATTTAAATGGCAAGATAACAATAATTATATTTTACTCAATGTATATTCTGTATATACACATGTATATTCTTTATGTTGATTTGGTTATTTTCTTCATTTTCAACTTATATCACACGTTTTTCAGAATTGTCAAATGTGTGTTTCCGTAAATTGATTGATTTAGCCTTGATCAGCAAATCTTTTTCAGAACAGTAAACGAGCTCCACAGTCCAGTCACACTACATGGCAGTGCAAATTCAAAACCCATGCACATTGCTCTATGGTACAGTTTTTATTAGTTTATGTGCAGCTTTTCGACACCTAACATGGCTTTCTGGCATAGAAAACACCGTTCCCCCAGTAGTTCACTAACTTCTTCTGTACTCTATCGTATGAACTCTGTGATGAAATATATTTTTATTTTGTTTTCAAATACACACAAAAAAAATACAATTAAGAATAATTTGAATGTTATAATGTCTTTTAGTACATGTAATATCAGTAATATTATTATTACTAGGGATAGTGGTTTGTAATTATCTTTTTTAATTATTCAAAACTAATGTGCCAGGTATCTTTGGTACGTCCTTGTGGTGCCCCCTCGTGGACACTCCCAGAAAGAGGGAAATAGAGTACACTCGATCAAGGCTTGGATGATAGTGGATGCACCTTCTTATCTGTGGCACTGAACATATAGTATTGTTGCACTCACACAATACGTAAACAAACCACATTCATGTGTAATTCAACAAAACATCAGTAAATAACTCAAAATATTCTAAAAGTACTTTAGTCCTGAAGATAATCGTTTTTGTTCCCCTATGATGAAATTGTGGAATGATCTCTGTCTGAATGTACACGTGTTCGTTCAGTCCTGATTTTTTTCTGTGTTCTTTGGCAGTCCTGATAGTGAAAACCATTCAGCGGTCAAACGACCAGTTGGAATCCATGCTCCAGATTCTGATCATGAGGATGTCAAGTCCATTTCGGATGATGAAGTTAGTGAATTTGGCTACTCGGGAAGTTGGCCGAAGGTGGCCTAGCCTGGTAACCTTGATGACTTGGAAGAGGATCTGCAAAGAGGAGTGGGACAAAATCCCTCCTGAGATGTGTACAAACCTGGTGGCCAACTACAAGAAACGTCTTACCTCTGTGATTGCCAACAGTCATGTTTTTCCAAAGGGGTCAAATACTTATTTCACTCATTGTAATGCAAATCAAAGTATAACTTTTTGAAATGTGTTTTTCTGGACGTATTTGTTGTTATTCTGTCTCTCAATGTTAAAATAAACTTACCATTAAAACAGTAGACTGATAATTACTTTGTCAGTGGGCAATGTATGAAAATTGGTTGATGTCTACAGTAGCTGAAATGTTATATTTGATAGTAAAATGTACAGTTTTTTCAGTGAATTTTGTCATTTTTGAAATTGCTAAAATGACGAAGATGTATACATGTGCACGGGTGGATGTAAATCATTCTGGCGGTGCTCTGTTTCAAATAGGTATTTTTATTTTTTATTTGTTGACCAAAGTTATTCGATTGGATCAACCTTTAACCAATCAAACCAACACTAGCAATTATTGTTTTTCAAACGTACAGCATTTCCATGCGCTTGATGTACTCTTGATCAACAAAAAAACAAACAATAATTGTAATTGTAATGTATAAAAGCTATCTGGGCATAATTGTGAAACAACTCAGTAGCCTACTGCCAGATTGAAATCCGTGTAGAATTTGGTCTGCATGTGGACGCTACTGGTTTGTTTTCTTTTGTCATAATTGGTTACAGGCTTTTTAATACTAAATACTCGATGGTGATGTCAGTTTTGTATTTTCTATCTCCTGAAAGCATATCAGTAATGCCCTTCCATATCCATCCACTATTTATGAATAATAACTATGTCATTACATTATTTTACCATCCATGTACACTTGAGATTATGACCTCAAAAGTATACCTACGCCACATAATACCAAAGGTTGAGATTTTACCCTTTCTTTGAATTCACAGCATTACTATGTCTGTCACCCTCTGATGAGGAGCAACCACGTATGGCTATTTTAGTGGATATTCATATTTTGGCATTACATCGAAAAGGTTAAATGTTACCGAAGCAGATGTGAACGAAAGCTGAGTACTTTTAATTATATATTATTATATTTTTACAACAATCAAATAAGCTGGAGATGGATAGTGTCTCCGTCCCCCACCTTCGACATACTCAAAGTATGGGCACATGCAGACAAGGAAGGAGGGAAATTTCAACAAAAAAACAGCTCGAACTTAAAAGCAGGCGAGATAAGAATGTCATCTCTCTTGCCGTTTCTGCGCCCTTTGAAAACGGAAGGGGGATTTTTGTGGTGGGCGGACACACGCAGCAGGAGGCGCGCGGCAGCTTTCTCATTTCTCTAGGATGCTGAGACGATGTCGGCGGCTTTTCCTGACAGGCACGCCCACGCTGGGCTGAGAGCCTACCGTCACATACGCTGCCTGGCTCACTGCGCCCCGCTGCCTACCTCCCCAAGTTATGCTAATGTCACTGTTTGTTTTTCAGACACTTGCCCCCCCACACACAAATTTTCCTCCTCCTTCTTTTCCTCCACAGACTCTGCAAGTAAACATTCTTAGTTTTCCAGCCCCTATCTGCGAATAAATGCAGTTATAGCATTGTTCTACACACTGCTCAAAAAAGTTAAGGGAACACAATCATCAAAGTGTAACACCAAGTCAATAAAACGTCAGGGATATCAATCTGTCCAGTTAGGAAGCATAAGTGATTGTAAATCAATGTCACCTGTTTTGGTGCAAATTAAAGTGACAACAGGTTCAATGGAGAGGCAAAAGCAAGACAACCCCCCAAAAAGGATTTTTTTTGCAGGTGGTGGCCACTCGCTCGCTCCTTATCCTTACTGACTGATCCTTCTTCAGTTTTACATTTTGCTAGTGTCCTTGTCACTACTGGTAGCATGAGGCGGTACCTGCAGCCCATTCAGTTAGCACAGGTAGTCCAGCTCCTCCAGGATGGCACAGCCATAGCACAGCCGTCGCTAGAAGGTTTGCTGTGTCTTCAAGCACAGTCTCAAGAGCATGGAGGAGATGCACATAAGACCTGAACAGGGCCGTAGAAGGGCATCAACCAGCATCTGGACTGATATCTACTCCTTTGTTCAAGGAGGAACAGGAGGAGCACTGACAGAGTCCTACAAAATGACCTCCAGTGGGGCTACTGGTGTTCATGTTTCTGACCAAACTGTGAGAAACAGACTCCATGAGGGTGGCATGAGGGCCCAGATGTCTAGTGAGACCGTGCAGCTTCATTGGCATTTGCAGGAGAATACCAGAATTGGCAGGTCCGCCATTGGCGCCCCTTTCTCTTCACAGATGAGAGCAGGTTTACACTGAAAGAGTCTGGAGAGACCGTGGAGAGACCGTGATGTTGCTGCCTGCAACATCATCCAGCATGACCGGTTTGGTGGTGGGTCACTGATGGTCTGGGGAGGCATATCCTTGGAGGGTCACACAGACTGATGTACTAGCCTTATTCCCCACACTTGAATCCAATTGAGAATCTCTGGGACGTTATGTTGCCATTATGAAATTCACAGTCGGAACACCCTGTGATTTCAAACTTATAAACAGTGCATCCGGTAAGTATTTACAACGCATTACTTTTTCCACATTTTGTTATGTTACACTCTAATTCTGAATTGATTAAATTCATTATTTCCCTCAAAATTTCTACAAACAATACCCCATAATGACAATGTGAAAGAAGTGTGTTTGAAATCTTAGCAAATTTATTATAAATAAAAAACGCACATTGACATAAGTATTCACAACCTTTGCCATGATACTCAAAATTGAGCTCAGGTGCATCCTGTTTCCACTGATCATCCTTGAGATGTTTACACAACCTGATTGGAGTCCAGCTGTGGTAAATTCAGTTGATTGGATATGATTTGGAAAGGCAAACACCTGTCTATATAAGGTCCCACAGTTAACAGTGCATGTCAGAGCAGCAAGCAAGCCATGAACTACAAGGAATTGTCTGTAGACCTCCGAGACAGGACTGTATCAAGGCACAGATCTGGGGAAGGGTACAGACATTTTTTTGAAGTATTGAAGGTCCCAATGAACACAGTGTCCTCCGTCATCCGTACATTGAAGAAGTTTAGAACACCCAGGACTCTTCCTCGAGCTGTCCGTCCGGCCAAACTGAGCGATCGGGGGAGAAGGGCATTAGTCAGGGAGGTGACCAAGAACCCGATGGTCACTCTGACAGAGCTCCAGCATTTCTCTGTGGAGAGAGGAGAACCTTCCAGAAGAAAAACCATCTCTGCGGCACTCCACCAATCAGAACTTTATTGTAGACTGGGCAGACAAAAGCCTCTCATCAATAAAAGGCACATCAGAGACGGCCTGGGGTTTGCCCAAAAGCACCTGAATGTTTCTCAGACCATGAGAAACCAAAATCTCTGGTCAAACAAAGATTAAACACTATGGCTTGAAGGGCATGCATCATGTCTGGAGGACTGGGAACAGACTGGGAACACCCCACAAGAGCTGCAGTTTTGGAGATGCTCTGAACCAGTGATCTAGCCATAAAAATTTGGCCCTTGTCAAAGTCGCTCAAATCTTTACGCTTGCCCATTTTTTCTGCTTCTTAATTTTGTTAAAGTTGAGGTTTATGATTACATGTAAATTGCATGGAAGACTGAACGGTATGAACAATGAACTGAATGTGTCTGAACAATGAACTGAATGGTATGTACAATTTCATGTTATAATGCTTACTAAACATTCACCATTACTCAACTTTGTGGAGGTCCTTGTAGCTTCAGGGTAGCTTCTCTAATGTCAAAAAATATTTGTAATTAGAAATCAGGAATTTCCAACACTGATACACATTTGCAACATTGGTAATGTCTTGGATATATATTTGAATCAATGTAATTTCACCTTGATGAGATTATATTAAAAACATGACAATCCCTGGGTGTTCTAAAGCATTTGACAGGTAGTGCAGAGACAGGGAGGGGCCAACTTCAAAATAGTACAAATTCAGCATTTTAGAATGCATGTACACAACCAAAATAATTTCTGCTCAATGAAAACACTCTCATAACACTATTACTGTAGATATGTTAGATATGATATTTTCTGATTATTATTATTTCTGATGAGTCCTGCATACAACCTATACAATATGGAATATTGCCAACTATTCAGAAGGAAAATAAGTAGTTTGGTAACAAGTTGTTTCAAATTTGGGTACTGATGCTAGCTGAATAATGTCCTAAGGCCAGACCGCTGTTGGAAATTAACCTGACGGTTAACAGGAAGTTCTGTGGTTTTGTTAATGCTTAGAGCAGAAAGTCCCACTTCGGTGCAAACTGGCAATTTCCCCATAGTTCAGTAGTCTACAAGCATCAGGTCAGTTACATGCAAAGTCGTCTTTTTGAAGCAAGAATACCATAATCAGTAACATCTTGTGGGAGATTATGATATCAGTTTGAATGCAGTATTGATTGAAACAGTTATGGTGTGAAATTCTCTGTATACTATAGTGTGGATATTTCAGAAGGAAGGGAGAGTGCACCACCACATCATCATGTTAATCTTGGTGGTGTCACCAGCTACTGTATAATGTGTTGTGCACATTCGTCATGGAAAGGACCTGTCTGATGATCAACGACACCTGAAGAGAAAATTATCAAGACAGTGTGATATCTATAGCTGATTCATTTGAATGCTACTACCTTCTCTACGTTTTGCCCCAGGTGAAAACAAGTAATACATCTAAAGATGAGCCACACATTGATTCATTCTCATATCTGAGCATCGTCAGATGTTGTGAGGGGTGAAAAGGTGTTCTTTAATGGCAGCGAGAGAGGCTTAGTGTTGTTTTTGATCAGTGAGCCCCGTGTGTGTTGCCTCCATAGCACACCAGCCCAGCCTGTGTGGGTGTTTTTATCTCCGCCCACGCCTGCACCAGTTTGGGGAAAGTAGGCGTCTGCTGGGACTAATCTGGAGAGAGTGGAGGTATGTGTGTGTGTGTTTTTATTTAGGTGTGTTTGTGTGTGCCTGCGTGTGTGTGTGTGTGTGTGTGTGTGTGTGTGTGTGTGTGTGTGTGTGTGTGTGTGTGTGTGTGTGTGTGTGTGTGTGTGTGTGTGTGTGTGTGTGTGT
>JACXGM010016315.1:0-20580 GCA_016801145.1 Umbra pygmaea | reverse complement strand
CCTGTGGGGCTCCGGTGCTCAGGGTCATTGTGGAGGAGGTAAGGTTGCCCATTCTCACCATCTGGGGTCTTCTCGTTAGGAAGTCCAGGATCCAGTTGCAAAGGGAGGAGTTAAAACCCAGGATCCTGAGCTTGGAAATGAGTTTAGCAGGAACAATAGTGTTGAATGCTGAGCTGTAGTCCACAAACAGCATCCTCACATATGTGTTCCCTTTTTCCAAATGTGAGAGGGCGGTGTGTGCCGTCAGTGCGATTGCATCGTCTGTAGATCTGTTGGGGCGGTATGCAAATTGTAAGGGGTCCAAGGTGTCCGGGAGGGCTGCGCAGATATGAGTTTTGACCAGCCGCTCGAAGCACTTCATGATGATTGAGGTTAGTGCTACTGGGCGGTAGTCATTTAGGCAGGTGATGTGAGTTTTTTTTGGAACCGGGATAATGGTGGCCTGCTTTAAGCAGGAGGGAACTGCAGACTGTGTTAGGGAGAGGTTGAATATGGAGGTGAATACCCAGAGTCAGTGTATTCATCAATGTTGTCACCCGCTGCAACTAGCAGCAAAGCTTTGTGAGGAATGGAATAAGACAAAGACAATGAACATGAAGAAGGAGGATCTGGGAGCCATTTTGGATATTACTCACCCATCACCCGAAGAACCAAAAGTGTGTGGCTGATTCAAGGAAGGAAAAGTCACAATGGATGGTGACAGCAATGCCGGCCCAAGCCTTTTGGGGGCCCTAAGCAGAATGTGATTTTGGGGCCCCCTCCTACCACGCGGAGTCACCTGTGCACTTGATTGGGGGCTCCCTGGTGGCCAAGGGGCCCCAAGCAGCTGCTTAGCTCACTTATGCCTGGGGCCAGCCCTGGGTGACAGTCCAGTTCAAGAGATTACCCCTATCCCTACCCCATTTTTCTTGGATGAAGATCCTGAAAGTGACCAAGACCAAGTGTTTCAAGTGGGAAAGTTCATCATATTAAATGGTGTTTAATATTCAGGGAATGGAAATACAGGCTAATTGTATGGTTCAACATGTAAACAAGAATGCCTTCCAGTGGCCTGACAAAGAAGATACCATTTACTACTCACAGGGGCGCCATATAGGGGGGAAAGGTTAGGACAATTCCAAGGGCCCATGACCCCAAAAAATAGATATGGTGACAACAGCTGCGCAGAGGGGGCCCAATTAGATATTTTTGTCATGGGGCCCAAAATTCCTGGCGGCACCCCTGACTACCTGTGGAGTGAAATAATTGGTAAGATTTCAAAGCTTGAGCCCCATGGTCGAGTTGCAAAGTTAACAAACATGGACTGGCTCATGTTCAACACAAAAGTTTGCCATTTCTCCTATGAAATAATTTCTAAATCTTTTTTTAAATATTGGCTCAGTCATGTTTATGATCTGATCTTTTGTTAGTGATGACTCCAGAATGTCACATTTCTCTTGTTCACTTGAATCTTTCAAAATGCTGAATTGATGATTTTAACATGCTTTTAATGATTTTAATGACTTTCTCCTGAGAAGAAGAAGATATTTATTTAGTCTTTAAAATTAAAAATAGAAATGAATGGGCTTTATGACTGGGTCTGATTTGACGCCTTCAAAATGTTAATTATTCAGTATGTCTTGTTCACTATGTTTTTAGTTCAAATTCATACATTAAGTAATAAGATTGTACTGATATGTTGCATTTGTTCAAATAGAGATGTTCAAATAGAGATGTTCAAATAGAGATGCAAATCAATTTGTTTGTTACAAAAGTATTCAATAAATTTCACCATAAATGTTCATACAGTGTCTCATTTCTTCCTGTGGTGTGACCAGTGTTGGTCAAGTTACTTTAAAAAAGTAATTAGTTATAGTTACTAGTTACTTCTCACAAAGAGTAACTGAGTTAGTAACTGAGTTACATCATTATAAAAGTAACTAATTACCAGGAAAAGTAACTATTGCGTTACTTTAAAAAATCTGGTATGTCAAATAACTTGGAAGCCCCCAATATTAAATATGTTAAATGAATGAAATGGACACTAAATAGAATCAAATATTAGTCTGAGTTATAAGAGTTTGCGGTGGTGGATAAAAATCTATTTTAAGTTGCTTTGATGTCGTAGCTCAATCTCCTTTTGTAGCGGAGCTCACGTTATCAGCTGCATTCTTGGCCACTAGTTTGTGGCGGCATGTGACGATGTGGTGCTTCATTAGATTTGAATTACTTGCCGCCGACGTGGAGTGTCTTTCTTCCTGTACATAAGTTGCACGTTACATAAACATTTTTGCCTTTTACCTCAACGAATGAAAAGTAGTGCTTATTATACTTATAGTTTGCGAAAGCCACCTTTGAACTCGTTTGACTTGCCATCGCTCTGACTCCTGGCCGTTGGTGTGTGCGACTGTCTGTGCGTGTGTGTGAACTGAACAGTGAACACCCGCCCTACTCTGCCTCTGGTTGGTTGGCAAACAATGGAAATGTACTCTAAGCCAATCATCATCAGTTGTGGTTGTCTACCACACCCTGACACTCATACACACACACACCAGAGAAAAAAACTTTGCAGGCCCTGCAGAAAGGAAGCTACCGCTTCATTAAGCTTAATTAAAGTAACGCCAAATTTTATTTTGTCAGTAACGCTAACGGCGTTGTAACGGGGAATACAGTTATTCATTTGATTACTCGTTACTGAAAAAACTAACGCCGTTAGTAACGCCGTTTATTTATAACGCCGTTATTCCCATCACTGGGTGTGACGGATGTCCTGTGGTGTGACACCACTTCAAACACAATTAAATTACTTTTACTATGTTAACTAGCTTAAATAATTTTATGCATTAGAAAACATTGCATAATATAACTAGATATATCAAAAAACATTTTCAAATATTTTTACTCATTTTACACAATATTTCCACTGGAGTGAGTGGTAAACGATTGCACAAGCTAAGAATATAATAAAAAAATGCTGTAAAATATAAACAGAATTTTAATGATCTTTCTTTAAGAATACTTGTTAAACTTAAAGCATACCTAATTTATATTTGAAATTAATAATATTTCAATGTTTGAATTTTATAGTAATGTCATGTCACACCGCAGGACATCTTTTGCCTGGAGCTGTGAGAAAAGCTTAATAAATTACAAAATGAGAAAAAAAATGTACTAACCTCTAACAGTTTTAAAAACAACAGTATTTGAACTTTACAAATTCATACAATTCTCAAGCAATTTAGAACCTTGTTTAAAAAATTGCTGTTTCACCCTTATTTGTCATCTACCCTTATGTTGTCGGCTCTTAAAGCCACAAAGTGCAACTGACGTTGTTGCGATCCCAGGGAAGTGCACCTGATGTTGTTGCATAGCCTGCTAGTTAACTATCTATCAATTTGCCATTTGTGCGTGTGATCCACCAATGTTCACACACACGTGCATGCACGCACACACACCCACACACACAAACAGACAGACACACACACACATACACACGTACACCCACTCACACACGCACACAGACTGTTAATGTTGTCAGTTCATGTTGTCATGTTGCCACTTGTACATGTGAAACACCAATGTTCACACACACATGCATGCACAAACACACAGAAACATACACACCCACGCACACACACATGTTCTAGATGTTAATGTTCGAATAAGGTTATTTTTACAATAAATGTTCTATTGGTATTTATGTTAAAATAATGAACAGGAAATTAAGGGGGTAGCAACGAACAGTGTTTAAAGGTTAATGTAATGGGTTTGCCAGCATAAACCATTGATTAAATTGACAAGTTTTTATAATAATATTTTGTTCTAGGTAAACCATCATATGAGATGTTTGTGAACCACCCTGACTTGAAACCATCTTACTTAAACCACTGTTAGGGCACAGTGATGTTAAGGAAACAGATGAAGTGAGATTTCAGCGGCAAGTAAAGCACAGGTCCCAGCACCAGGAGCAGCTTTTGCTGCCGCAGCACCAGCAGCAGCCGCCATCCCCGGCGCAGCACCTGGAGCGAGTGCCGCCGCTGGCACAGCATCAGGAGCAGCCGCACCAGCAGCCCCCATCTCCGGTACAGCACCAGCGGCCGCCATCCCCAGCACAGCATCAGCAGCCGCCATCCCCGGCACAGGAATGTGCACTCTGCACATCTAGAGAAGATGTTATCAACTGTCTTTTGGAGGAAAACAGAAAACTGAAGGAGGAGCTTCAAGAGTACTGGATGAATGAGAACCTTCTGAGTGGTGATGATAACAGAGTGAAATATTACACAGGACTTTTAAACTATGTAATGTTTCAGACACTTCTACTCTTATACAGGGGTGAAAGTGAAAGCAGAGCAGAAAATGTGTGCATACACACGCACACAAAAATGACTTATTTTGTTTTGCTGCCTGTTTTAAAAACCTGAAACAATTTGAATCCTTTTAATGTTGCAGCAATCCAACTGTTGTGTGGGGAAAAATGTGTTATGAGCCCACTCAGTGTGTCACTTTTGCATTACTTAACTTTCACTCACAAAATGAGTATGGACTTTGTTTTGTTTAAACTAAATAAAAAAAAATAAAAAACTTTATGACTTAAAATCATTTATTGAGAACTAACAATGAACAGTGTATTTATGTAATGTTTTCACCATGTGTTTAAAGAAAACAATGATTAATCAATAATGTAATGTGCATGGATGTACAATCTGCAATGCTATTCAGCTCAAGAAGGGCAAAACCAAGTAGTGTCAGCAGAAGGGGTGTCCACAAGCCCCACACAATGGAAGTGGAACCACTGAACTGTACAGTTCTGCTTGTCACATGCCACCATTTGACCTTTCCCTGGTCCAGCACAGATACAACACATTGACTTATTTCTCCTGGGTGCTTTATCTTTTTTGGCAGGCTGCTTTCCTTGCCTATTTATACGCACTTCCAGTGGCTGTTGTTGCCGTAGCACACTGGGGCCAAATGATGCTTGGGAGGTAGGTGGCACTGTGAAATATTACACCACGAGTTTAGGGAGAGCCACCTTCAGGAATAAAAAATAAAAAAGGTGTCTGGAGTTATGCGTAGAATCACACAGTCCTTCAGTGTCCACACTACAAAGTCACAGTAGGCACTGTCTGTTACAGAAAGTCTGTTACAGAAAGGGACTGAACCTGGCTGTAGTACTGGTGGTTCTTCTTGAGGTGCCCCTGTCCATCAACCACATGCAGGCAGAAGTTGTCGTCTGATGAACATGCATCAAGGACTGTGCAGTCCTTGTACTTTGCAGGGCATTTAACTTCAATGCAGCCTTTCCCACAACAGGTGCAACTCACAATGGCATCTGGTGATGCTCCTACTTGTGGGAAGGCCGGGTTGACAAAAAACCCGCAAGTTTGCACTTGTTGATTTCTGTGCTGTTCTTTTGTTCGGGCGGTGTATCCCTGCCACACTGTCTCCTCCTGTATGATACCCCAACTGGTGGCTGCTGTTCCTGGCCCATGCGTAGGGTAACAAATCCTCTTTATGGTGGAGAGAGCTAATGAGCTGATGTCTGTTGCATAGACACTAGTGGCCCCCATATGTGTCTAACTGGCGGAAAATGAACCTTGAGGTTAATAACACATTGCTACCAAGTCAACCGTTCTCTGGGATATGTTTTCATGCTAATGGAATGTGCCCAGTTTTTGTGCAAACTGATAATTACCTTATAACGCTAGTTGTGAGGGCACTTTTGAAGTAAAAATAAATCGCTATTATAGACCACTAACAAGGCACAAAAAAGTAATGAGGTTCCCTACATGCTAACCGAAGCACTGAGAAATCTGTAAGTGTACAGATAGTTTATTAGAACTATAGTTTAAAATACATTACCGTTCATGTCTACATGCATCCGCCATCTTCGGAAAACAGACTTGATCCGTCAAACCACAAACTCTGTGCTACATGAGCTGAACTATAAGCAAATTGTGTTATCGCATTGCCAGCTGTATGTCTTGCTCATTGATCTGCATGAATGACTGCAAAACCTCTTGCCATTGAAGATTCCAAGTCACAGTGGAATGAGTTTCAAAATGAACTTAAGCTAGATGTCTTAGTTTCCACTTGGAAATTTAAAGCCATGCTTAATGAACAAATAGTTGTTGAATGTAAATATTATTTGAAATTGTATTTTGTGTGTTTTTTTATGTTGCTGTACACAGGGCTCAGCTATGAAAGAGACCTGTGTCTTAGTCTGATGTTTCCTTTGTATAATGAAAAAAAAAGTATTAAAATAAAGTTTCTTATAAATCATGTCACGATTCTGTGTGGGTGAACGAGAGAGGGAGACCAGACAAGGACGTGATGGTTGATGAAGAAGATGGTTTACTTTAAATAGTCCGTCCAGACAATGTACCCACAAAATATTATACAGTTGCAGTTGACCAGAGGTGTACACCGGAACAACGGTATATATAGATTCAAACAATTCACAACATGCTCTGAAGCGGCACGGATGCTTACACAATAACTATAAAGAGTGTACGTATAACGACACTAACAACCAGCACTCTTTTCACAAACTTACATATACATGAATTCTCCTGGACTGACAGCAACCCTCAGCAAAGGACATATAATTATTCACTCACAGTGACAATGCAATAAGTCTAAGTAAGAAAACTCTAACAGACTAATAGAACATGGCTGTCTTCATTAGAACTATAAGACACAGCCTAACTCAACCTAGCAACAACCCTGGCAATGGCCAGGCTAATGAGAGGTGTCTCAACCCTTAAAGGGTCATTTACACAAACTTGAAGGAAAACTAAACCAACATGCAAAGCACTGAAAAACACATAAACATACCATAAACATAAACTGAGTCCATTAGAAATGTCTCTGAATGCCAGCCCACTCTGGGCTGGGCATTACAAACCAGGGCCCGTATTCATAAAGAATCTTAATGCAAAAAGTAGCTCAGAGTGAGAAAATTCTAAAAAAAATCTTAGAAATGTGGTCGTTTACTCTTAAAATTTTAAAAAATCAGAGTAAAGAAAAACGTAATTCAGAAAGCATCTTAACTCTTAAAAGAGGTCTTAAGGCAAAAATTGGTAGGAGTACAGACGAGGACTTTTAAGAGGCTTAAGAGTTCCTTCAGTAGAGGAGAAAACGGCGGAATTACGAAGAGGGAGAAGAAATGTGTTACAGACAATGGATGACAGTGACTCAATAAGACGCTATAGATTAGATCGTGCAGGGATCATGTTTAAGACCGATCTTATTAGAGACACGTTAACATCTCAGACACAGTGCAGAAATATCATAGTGCCAGAAATTAATCACTACATTAAGATATTTGGCAACTGGGAAAATGCAACAATGTAGCAGTGATGATTTGGGTCTGATACAACCTTCTGTAAGCAGAGTGATCACACAAACAATTACAGCACTTTCAGAATCTCTTATTGTGTCGCAGTTCATTTCCTTTCCACTGGACATTCCCAATTTACAGGCATAAAAAACTGCATTTATATAGCAGCCTTGTTGTCGGAGTAATTGATGGAACCCACATCTGAATTATTCAACGTGATATCCGAAATACGTGATACTACCACGGACACTTAACTTCAAACTCTGTGGCAGTTTCACAGAATGGCCCGAAAATTCTGTAAAACTGCCACGGATCCTTAACGTCTAAATCCGTGACAGTTTCACGGAATAATTAAAATCGCTCAGTTTTTTCCATGGTTTTTTCCTTCTTGGACAACCAACCAATCACAGTCTTCAAAAGATTGTGTCATACATAGCAACGGGGTCAGCCCCGCCTCCTCACTAAGATGACAGTTTTTGTCTTTTCCTTGCTCAGAGTTACTCTTAGATCGCTCTGGAATCGCTCTTAAGCTAAGTCTCCTACGTAAAAGTTTTTAATCTAAAATAGGAGTTTTCTAAGAGGATTCTTAGAATCTTTATGAATACGGGCCCAGGTGGTTTGATTCCTCTACGTAAGGGTAAAACACATATTTACCCTTACTGTTTTTAACCTTTAGTATGTGTACTTGCACTCTATTTATATTTGTGATATGGCTTCAAATAGAAAAAGTTATAAAATGACTGTAGGTCCATTCTAAACTCAACAGCTTTGCACGGGGTATACATTTTGCCTGGCTCATGCTAAGTGATGGTACTGTTTTGAAACATGATACCTTATAATCCCAATTAAAGCAGATCCACTTCATCCTGATCTGAGGCCTTTACTACTAAGCAAGAGTTGGGCTTAGTAAGCTAACTTCAGGTTTAACTCTAGGTTTTCATTGTCACAATTGTTGTTCACTTATTACCAGGTTACATCACCATGGTAACTTATGCTGCAAACCTAACCTGCGCCGGAGCAGGTTATAATCGAGATAATAGATTAACCTGAATAAAAGCACTACCTACTGACCAATCAATGCTCGATTGGAAATGGCTTCACCATTCTGGGAGTCGCATTGGCTTTCTCTGATGAGTATCTTTATGAAAGTTATCGATTCTCAGCGGAGGAACTGACCTATTTTTACCAGTGTGACACATCGAAGTTGTGTGCTTACAGTTCCACAGACTGTACGCATAGTGTTGGGTTTGTTTTCTACAGGTAGTTTCATGTATGCGGTAGTTGATATGGAGAACCAACATTAATGTATCACTGTCACGATGGCCGGGACTGGACAGGGCTGTCGTGGCAGTTAACCTGATGGTGGACTGTTCATTGTGTATTTAATGTTGTTTGCTATGTTTGTGTATGTGTTTTGTTTAATGCGCCAACCTCTGGGCACTGGGAGAGTGGTAGGCACTTGGTTACTCATTGCGCATGAATGGTGCACTAGGTAAATGCCCACACCGGAGCGTAATGAGTAATCAAGATGCCTATTTAATCCCAGCCTTCCGGAGGTTTGGCGCGGGTTATTGTGAGTTGCGACTCCTGTCATGGAGGAGCGGAGAAGAGGAAACTATAGTTGAACCTGAGTCCTGTTGTTTATTTAGTTATTCTACATATTCAATTGAGCCTTCACTTGGTTATGTGTCGTACAATATGTAGACTTCATTGTTGAACAAGGGGTACTCTGTATTTTACCTTTGCGTTAGTGCCGCGTTAGGGCACTTGTATTATATAGACGTTGTGCAGTTCCAATGAACTTTGTATTCAGCAATTATTTCCTATTCATCCTGTTCATTAAACATTAAGAACACTCCTCCCACATTCTGGTCTCCGTTTTCTCTCCTCTACCAACATCCACAACGCCACTACACCTGCGTCTGTGACAATGACCTTTTACTGTAGAGACAGTACATTAATCGACCATTTACTCCCACAGTACTTATATACATTTGTTGAACAACCAAGTGTTATGCATTTAAAAGAATACGGCAAAAAAATTGTCTAACACTCAATCAGCGTTCATCTAATCAACACATTGTTTAATGACATACACAGTTTTAATTATAGTCAGATAGTTGTGCCTTAATTAATGATGGGGCAGTGATGTCAATGAGCATTTCAACTGACACATTTACATACATTTGGCATTTTTTTGCCAGCTTTCCTTGTTTCTGCATTATGTCTGGATTATAATTTTATATTCTTCATATTTCTATAGAAATATTGTTTGCTTCTCTTCAGTGAAACATGCGGCTATGGTAGACTTGTCCATTTCTGCAATTGGTCACATGGTGCACAAACCGCTCCTTTTATGTGAACGCGCTCATCGATACATTGGGAAAACCTGGGTTGTTTTAACAACATGATAACCACCGTTGTGACATTGTTTATCCTGATTCCATTGTTTATCCTGATTCCAGTTGTCAGGTTTAGTGAAGCCATATAATGAAAAGAAATCCTGAGGATGTTGAACTTGCTTCGTAGTATAGGCCTCTGGTCCTCATTATGAACTTCTATGTTTGCACCTGTAAGATCTGATCACAATGTGTCTTACTGTATTTGACTACAACTGTTTACAAATGTGGTCACAATCAGAATGTGGAATGCATTAAAAAACATTATGTTCACAAGACAAATAATGAATAGAAATGTGTTGTATCTTATGTACTAGAAAATACAAGAGATTCCCCATATGACTACAATTTCATTTATCTTTGCAGTCTTAGAATCTTTGAACATTTGTTGGCCGCATGGTTTTTTTTGTTTACTTTCTGTGTTTGAAGCCTGTTATGTCCAGGGTTGTGAATTTAGCAGATCTGATTTTAAATATGTATTGAAATAATAATAATAAAGAAATGTCTGTGCTTTATTGAAATTTGCAATAGGAGCAACACAAAAACAATATTGAAAGACCAAACCTAGCCCCCAGGAGGTTCAAATGAACCAGGTTAAAGCAATTTCACAAAGTATTTGCAAGGATTAAATTTGTATTTAAAGAATTATATCAATAACTTCTTTACAACTTGTTTTTAGATGGTTCCTTAACCATATACTCATATATATGGGGACTTTTTTTTATCAAACAGACATTACAATCTCCAGGTAAGTTTATTGACTGCTAAATCTATTAAAAATTAGGTGAATTATCTTTACACATGCTCACAGCTATCCATAAAAACTGTGTTAGTACAGTGCTTTGCGAAAGTATTTCGGCCCCCTTGAACATTTCAATCTTTTGCTGCATTTCAGGCTTCAAACATAAAGATATAAAACTGTAATTTTTTGTGAAATTAAAAAACAAGTGGGACACAATCATGAAGTGGAATGAAATTTATTGGATATTTCAAAATGTTTAACAAATAAAAAACTGACAAATTGGGCAAGCAAAATTATTCAGCCCCTTTACTTTCAGTGCAGCAATCTCTCTCCAGAAGTTCAGTGAGAATCTCTGAATGATCCAATGTTGACCTAAATGACTAATGATGATAAATAGAATCCACCTGTGTGTAATCAAGTCTCCGTATAAATGCACCTGCTCTGTGATAGTCTCAGAGGTCCGTTGAAAGCACAGAGAGCATCATGAAGAACAAGGAACACACCAGGCAGGTCTGAGATACTGTTGTGGAGAAGTTTAAACCTGGATTTGGATACAGAAAGATTTCTCAAGCTTTAAACATCCCAAGGAGCACTGTGCAAGCGATAATATTGAAATGGAAGAAGTATCAGACCACTGGAAATCTACCAAGACCTGGCCGTCCCTCTAAACTTTCAGCTCATACAAGGAGAAGACTGATCAGAGATGCAGCCAAGAGGCCCATGATCACTCTGGATGAACTGCAGAGATCTACAACTGAGGTGGGCGAAGCTGTCCATAGGACAACAATCAGTCGTATACTGCACAAATCTGGGCTTTATGGAAGAGTGGCAAGAAGAAAGCCATTTCTGAAAGATATCCATAAAAATGGTCAATTAAAGTTTGCCACAAGCCACCTGGGAGACACACCAAACATGTGGAAGAAGGTGCTCTGGTCAGATGAAACAATGGCAACCATGCAAAACTTTATGTTTGGCGTATAAGCAACACAGCTCATCACCCTGAACACACCATCCCCACTGTCAAACATGGTGGTGGCAGCATCATGGTTTGGGCCTGCTTCTCTTTAGCAGGGACAGGGAAGATGGCTAAAATTGATGGGAAGATGGATGGATCCAAATACAGGACCATTCTGGAAGAAAACCTGATGGAGTCTGCAAAAGACCTGAGACTGGGATGGAGATTTGTCTTCCAACAAGACAATGATTCAAAACATAAAGCAAAATCTACAATGGAATGGTTCACAAATAAACATATCCAGGTGTTAGAATGGCCAAGTCAAAGTCCAGACCTGAATCCAATCGAGAATCTGTGGAAAGAATTGAAAACTGCTGTTCACAAACGCTCTCCATCCAACATCACTGAGCTCGAGCTGTTTGCAAGGAGGAATGGGCAAACATTTCAGTCTCTCGATGTGCAAAACTGATAGAGACATACCCCAAGCGACTTACAGCTGTAATCGCAGCAAAAGGTGGCGCTACAAAGTATTAACTTATTTTGCACGCCCAATTTTTCAGTTTTTTATTTGTTAAAAAAGTTTGAAAAAATCCAATAAATTTCGTTTCACTTCATAATTGTGTCCCACTTGTTGTTGATTCTTCACAAAAAAATTACACTTTCATATCTTTATGTTTGAAGCCTGAAATGTGGCAAAAGGTCGAAAAGTTCAAGGGGGCCGAATACTTTCGCAAGGCACTGTAAATGGTATCTTTTCATATGAACCTTTTTGTATTAATACTTTTAATTGTATTATATTTTTATTTGTATATTTATATATATATTTAAATATTAATATATTATTACATTTCTGTTTTTTATATATATATATTTGTTTTCTGTTTGTTTGCTTCATTTTGTATTGGTGTTATCTTGAATAGCTGTCTCTTTATTTAGGTGTATGTCAGGGGGTTGTTGGGGGCTGCTGGCTATGAGGTAGGTGGATGGAGGATTGGGGTGGGTAGATGGAGGGAGATGAATTAGGGTGGGGAAAGAGGGAACAGGGATGATTGGGTGGTAGGGTGGATGGGTTGGTTGTTTGGAGGGAGGTTTATGGGACTTTGTTAAATGGGGGGGATGTATTCTTTTGATGTACATTTTCTAAATGTCTATGCAAATACATTTAAAATAAAACATCCAAGCAGCTAGCTAACTTTAGCTTAAGAGAACTGATATTTGTAATGCCCTGTTTAATAAAAATAAAAAACAACCTTTTATTTGGCCTCAAAACCTTTAGGATATAAAAATAGTAAAACCATTCAGTGCTGTGGCTGGGGCTCATTGTTGTTACCTCAGAGGTTTTTTGTATCCAGTAGAGAGGATTTGGGAGGGAGAAGAGTGGACGGAGGAGAAGAAGGAAGAGAGAGAGAGGAAGGGGGCTAAGAGGAACAGATGCTTCCGCAGGAGGGTGTTTGGTCTTCCTCTTGCTGAGCAGATGGACTCAGGAGATACGCAGCAGGAGGAGGTGATGGAATGAGAAAACAGAGAGAAATAAAGAGGAGGAATGAGGGAGTGAGAGAGAGAGGTAGATGTAGAGAAAGTACTGCAGAGTAAACAGCACACGTTGAGGTAAACCCAGGATGAGAACAACAAAAGTAAATATGGATCCCTACATAGAAAGAAGGGTGTCTAATAACACCACACATATTGTAAAACCTGTAGAACCCCACATGAAGACTATTATAGAACACATACTGTACTACTAAACATAGAAACTTATGTTGAACAAATATAACCACACATAGAACACATCGAAACCTAGATAAAATCCTACTTTCAACACAGCTCGCTGTAGAACACATACAGTAGAATCCAACAAATAACCCTATTTACAACATATAGAGCTTGACAAAGAATTCAAAGAACCCCAAATAGAAGCATAATTAGAAAACAGCATCAATTATAGGGAAGAGAGATGAGACGGAGCAGAGCAGTGGACAAATCAGTTCAGGCTACATGAGTAGTGGTCCTACTTCTACTCAGCAAAAGCCTATTTCTTTAAAACAATGTCCTGTTTTTATCTATCTTGTATTTTTTTACATTGACATGACAGTAGGAAGCAATGGCTATGGAGACAGATATGTAGAGTGAAAAGACAGTGGGCTGCTTGTTGGTATGTCAGATGGCTCAGTGGTTAGGGATTGAGACTTGTGGTTTGATTCCCGACTGTGTCAAATGGTGTTATGTCCTTGAGCAAGGCACTTTACCCTATGTTGTTCCTGGGGGATGTCAATGTATGCGCACTGTAAGTCTCACTGGACTAAAAAGCTGAAGTTTTGTGTAACAGCTTTGACAACTTTGACTTTTTTAGAAGGATGTAATTATTTTGTGTGTGGGCAAACTTTCACTGGTAGCCAACAACTTTTGAAGTATTTCAGATGACAATCAAACAAAAACATCAACACTGCTTATGTTTATGCCACTCTTTACAGTAATACATGTTAAAGGTTGTGTGACAAACAGGCATAGGACTAAGAAGATCATAGGCGTTTGATGCAATAAAGATTATGCAATGTGTCCTATGCAAAGATGTGATTATACCTACCAATATAATTGCACGCTCACACACACATTACAGGTCTGGGAACAGTACAAAATGTAATCTATATTCACCTCTACATAGACCAGAATTGCACGTAGAGTAGAACCCCACATAGAGCACAGACCCTCTGTTTTTCAATTTTTTTCACTTTCACATTGGTTCTCAAACTTTTCAAACCAAGTACTACCTATGATCAAGGTAACCTATCAAGGTACCACCTACAAGCCACTACCTCAAATAAACTACAGAAAACGTCAATAACAATTGTATGACCATGTATGTGACCATGTACTGAGTATGTTAGGCTTAACATTGGAATTTTAGTTGCAAACACAACCCATTGTGCATAATAAATTATATAACTGTTTATGAAATGACAGGAGCAGTTTGAGCACCCAAGAAGACTATACTCACCCCGCATTGTCACTGTAAATATATGGCCTAAGCTTTACTGTACAGCCACCATGAAATACACTATTAAAAATGGAATTCCAAAAGGGTTCTTAAATACTTTTTGAATTGTTTAAATGTAGCAAAATATACTGTATATGATGTTGCAGATCACATCAAATACACACAAATTAAAGGTTAACAGTGGCATGTTTGTCTTTGGTATCAATATCTCACTGTCTTGAGTGTAGATACACAAAACATGTATCAGCATGAAACATAAACCTGAAAAAGAGATTGATACTATTATTTAAAAAATATGTCATCATGTCTATGATATTGTTCTGTCTGAAGCCAGAATGCCACATTTTGTTTTCAGACTACACCCAAGGATATCCAATTGTCATAAATGCAACTTAACTCATTATTATAATCATAAAATCAATTAGGTTTCAATAGCGTTTGATTCCTTGGCTCTGAAAGATGAATATCATTTTTTTACCAGTATGTAATGAATAGCATCTTGCATTTTGAGACTATAATTTATGTTTGTTTTTCCCCCATCAATAACCCTAGTAAATTTCTTTTTTTTATCATGACTTTTCCAGTGGATTCACACATACACACATAGTTACTCACACGTGAACACATGCACACACAAACACCCACACAAGCAGCGTGCCTCACAGGCACCTGTTCTCCCCCTCTCCATAAGAAATGCTTGGTTTCTGTAACGTGACACATACTTTTCTCATCAGTGTGTTATCATGTTGCGGTGCCGTCATACTGCTGATTAGCTGAAGGGTTACAATGGCACCATGAATTTTCCATCAATTTTAATTCACACCATATGGACTAAAAATCTAGTTTAACAGACAGTAATGCCAGTGTAGTTATCAATACTTGCAGTCATGAATGATTGCTTTTACAAAATGTATTTGTGAAAGATAGTCAATAGTTACATGTTTTAAAATGACCTGTTTTCATGTCAATACATGGGTAACCATACGTAATATGGATATGGCCATTCAAATATGAACTTTTGTACAAACTGAATTGCTGTTCTACTGGAACATTTCCAAGAATAAAGTGAGGTTAAGTTTAGGGTAAGGTGAGGTTAAGGTTAGGTTTATGTTAAGGTAAACTGACTTTTTTTACTTTTCATGTTGTACAAGGTTTTATGTTTTTTAATGGCTCCAGAAATGTACACATTTGTACAAATTTCAAAGAAAAATAATTTGTACAAAGACAAAGAATTACCTATCGCCATGATAACAGCCTTTCTGAACAGTGTGAGTTTAACCAAATTATCAACATTTCCCCTGACAAACTGCTTTAATAAAGGCATGAGGTCACTACTCTGGGTTTTTTTTGTCTCCTGTGTCAGCTCTGTCAATGCACATGAGATTTTGTTCTGTGCTCTGAGATTAGGACTTCTCTTCAGATCAGCTGATTTGCGATGTGGCTTCGAAAGTCAAATCATTAGGGTGCTGTTATTATTAAAACCATACTTTCAATGTAGGAGACCCCCTCCAAGTTTAAATGGAATCTAACCACATTCATAACCACAGACAGCTTTAGTATTTAATTGGGTGAACTGGTTTAAAAGTGTTTGAATATTTGATATAGAAAATGATTGGAACACAAAATGGCTTTTTGCAATTGGAGCTAATTTCATGAACTCTGATTTCCTGAATTCAATTATTCCATTAATCTACTTTATGAGCTGATCTTATATTCTTATAATAAGAGTGCATCTACTAACACTTCTTTTTGGATGAGTATCTACTGAGTATTTTCAGCTAAAGTTCTTGTTTCTCTTGGAGACTTATGGCTCTGTCAGCCATTGCAACATCAGGACGCAACTAAAAACAACAGTATGAAAGTTCCTAAGCAGGACTGAAGGACCACAATACTTTAAGCTAATGTCTCTTTCCCCATCATTAACACCATAAATTATGTTCAAGGATTGTTTTTTAAATCTACTCACACAACAATAGATTTTAATGTTTTAGATTGTTTAAAAAAATAAGTTCAGTATTTAGGGTGACAAATCTGTATTTTGATCAAAATTTTTATTTTGAAAGAAATTGGTCTTGAATAATTTACTGTCATAAACAAAAACAAAAAAGTTTGTCACAGTGCATTCTGTGGTGCTGAAAGTGTGTCATGCAAAGGAATGGAGATAAACATTTTAATAATGACAACACTGAAGAAAATAAAACTGCAGCGAAGGGCAAAACAGGTAAATAGCAATTTTCTTTAACTAATACACTTCGAGACAAACACAGACATGTAACACTTAATGATGAGCAGGAAACAATGAGCGACAAAGACATCACATTCCAGCTTGACTTAAAAGAACAGAGATGAACACTATCAGCTGTGCTAGAAAAAAAAGTTGTGATGTGGTCATATGATTAGGAAAGCGGAAACAGAAACTAAACAATCACACTGGACAGAAACTATATTCAGATAACACGGGAGTAACTAAAACAGAATGTCAGGTCCACCTAAGGGAGACTGTGACAAACTTCATTTAATTGGCATCACCAGGCCTAGACTGGTAATCTGGCATACTGGGCAAATCCCCAGTGGGCTGAGGCAACTTTGGGGCCGATATAATAATAAAAAATATCAAATTAAAATTGGCCAACTACCTGCCCATGAAGCAGGGACAGCCCAATCACATCTCTTAGTATGCTTCGCCCCTCTCCCTCCGTCCTCTCCTGTCTTCATCCACCCTGTGGATAAGGGCATCAACATGGGAAAAAAGTGCAAGGGCAAAGGGGGTGCGGATTTAGAAATTAGAAATCTAGATGTGGATTCCTCCACATGTGCAAAGATAAGAAGACGTTTACTGCTGTAGTTTTATTATCTAGGTCTACAGTACCCAACATTTTGAAGCAACAGGTGCCCGTAAAACATAAAGGAGAGGAGACGGGCCATGGCCACTGCCAGGCAGAAGAGCAGGTGTCTGACAGGGATTCCAAGGAAGGACAGTGTGAACATGACAGGGCCAAGGGACAGAGTGAACAGGAGGAGAGTGTAGTAGAAGTGGTAAGCATAGCTACATGTGGCATGATGAGGAAAACCATTATGATTTTTTATGTTGATTATAATAAGATAACATAGACTAAAACTTAAGAAAAAAAACAGTTGTTTAAAAGGCTAAAAACAACTATTTAAAATGAGGCTAAAAATAACTAAACTAACACAGGTTAAACAACAATGACAGCAGGCAGGCTATATCAGGAGGTGACACCCAACTGTATTCAGTTACCGGGCACAGTACGCCACCCAGGACCTACAACCAACATTTCCCAGGGAGCACGTTCAATCCTCCACTCTTAACCGTCTCAGAGTTATACTCACGATTTTCCTGGGCAGTAGGTAACTCCAAACCGTCGTGCTCCTCGTGTTGCCGTGCAACAGGGTCTTTACTAGGGTTGGGTATTGTTTGGATTTTTCCGATTGTGATGCTGAACCGGTACTTTTAAAACTATTCCCATTCCTAAATGATTCCTAAATCGGTTCTTGAAAAACTATCTTTTATAGTTTATTTTAGAAAATTATTTAAATTTAACAATATATTAATGTTTTAAAGTACTTAAAAATATAATAAGTAAACCTAAGTCACCTAACACACAACTACAATAATTTTACAATATATAACATTTATTTTGTTGTTACTTGTTATTAGTATAACTGTTAAAGTGTAACTCTCGCTTAACCAAGCGTAACCAAAACGCAACCTAACGTCTTTTTTTGAATGTACCCAAGTCAAACTTTTGTTTAAAAGCATAATTAGGATGGAAATGCAGCTTTTAGGATTTTCCCTATTTTTGGCTTTGTTCAAATTGCCTTTTGAACGGGAGTGATAGGTGCACTAATATGATAGAATCAAATTTGCTATTTTTAAAACACTAAGAAGGCTCGACACAACATGAAACTTTGCTCGAAGTATCACCAGGGGCTGTACACATGAACTTGATCATTGAGAAGATTGTTTGTGTACACAGAGTTTACTAACAAAATAGGTTTTGTACAACTCACCTTAGCAGTTTGTGTTTCTGGTGGCTCCCATTTTGCCAGTCAAAAAGTGTCCAGGCAGAAGTGCTTTGCTCAGAGGTCCACGTGGCGTAGTGCACGATAGTCTACGTCATAATAGTCACAGATTCAAGCCTGGTTAGATAAGTCAGATTATCTATCCTGCCACGTCGCTCTCCAGCAACTTCTTGTGTCCAGATCAGGTGCTTGTGTGTTCAATCGCGGAAGTATAGTTGGTGAACGTAATCATCCCATGCATGATCCAACTAAAGTCTTCCATGTTGGATTCGCAGTGTGAAAAGAATCGGCGGCTAGGCGACGTGGTTGGATGAACCATTTACGTGCCCCTCATCATCCCAAAGATCTGACCAAGGAGTTGCGGAGCTGTTGATAAGGCAGAATAAGAGGGAATTGGGAGGGGAGAAAAATTAAGAAAAACTATAAAAAAACTAAACAAGAGATGGTTTGCTCAACAATTTTATTCACCCATCTGCAACTAAACAATTATTTGGACAAAGTTGCATTTGGAAGCCCACACCCAAAGCAAAAAAAAATTAAATTCTGTTGTAATATACAGTTTGCATGTGCATTAATTTCCATATGATAAAAGTAGTTATTTCTCGACACATAGATGAAAGGCTGTTTCACGCAATGTGCATAGGTATTTTTCATGTTAATACAGGCTTTAAAATACAATTACCAGGCAAGACTGACTATGCTTACGAATTAACAGAAGAGTATAGCCAATATGAAACCTAAACGAATAGACAAAGTAACATTACCTCAGAAATCAAATTCAAGGCTATGAAAAATAGCTATATTTATAATCATTATTTTACGAAGATTAATCAAACGCAATTGTGTAGACAAAGCCATATCCCTCCCTACCACTCGACCCTGCTTGCTCTCCCTGCCTGATGAGTGAGACAGTCATTACTTGAAGCAATTTAGGTACATACACTAATTATAGATATTTGTCATTGTTCCCTTTTAAAGAGTAGCATACACATACTCATGCATTTTGATAAGTGAGTGAATGATAAAGAGAAAGACCAGCATTATCTGTTTGGGAAATTTAGAATGGAGTAAATACTGTTGTTTATAACTGTCAGCTATCATGCACATTTCCATGTTTGAACGATATGATAGAGCGAGGAAGTAGAGTGAGGAGTCTAGCCAGACCCCTAGGTACTTGTAATTTTTGACAAATTCCAGCTCGGACCCATCCAGGGTGATGACGCTTGATGGGCAGGCAGGAGCAGAGTGCGACCGGTTGAAGTTCATACATTTGGTTTTACCAGAGTTTAACAACAGTTGGAGGACATGGAAGGAAAGTTGTATGTCGTTGAAGCTCTTTTGGAGTATTTCTAACACAATATTCTTGAGGTACTGCCCAAACGTCCATACTCACCATACGGGGAACAATAACCGACAATGAAAACTGAAAACCCAGTGAATCAATTGATTGCTGACAGCTGATGACAGTGAAAAGAAAACAAGACAGGTGATTGGTGGTAAATTATTTAATCGTCCAGTTGAAACTGCACACATAAAAATCAGGAAATCAGTCAACTATGTCCTGATTGGAACCTGCCACAGCCTGAACTGTGACAGTATAAGTGCATTTAAGGGAAAATATATTCATAATACTAAAAAAGCAAATTGGGGAAAACAATTAAATAATAATAATACTAAAGAAACATGAACATTGGCTATTAAAGTTCTCCACATGTAACCCCACCCACCTGCCTGCTTTGTCCCTGGCGAGTAGTAGGTATTTTTCTCCTATTTGTATTTGGAAACACATTCCAAACCATGATATTTGTGCACGGCAAGGCCCTTAAAAAGCCTGTTAAGGATCGGTGTTCCGCCGGCGGTACACACAAGCTGCTTTCAGCTTTACTTCATTACAATCAATCCTCACAACCAGGGGTGGATTAAGGTGTTCAGGGGCCCCTAGGCTTCTCTTTGTGTGAGCCCCCTCCCCTAATCATTGTGCTTTACTGGAAAAATGTATTTAGTGCCATACATGGTCCACACGCAAGTATGGTGAACTGGCATACACACACATTGAGACAGCCAACATTACAGTGTTTTCTTTACATTGCTTCAAGTGGTGGACCACAACAGTAAGACAATTACCAC
>JACXGM010016314.1:0-20786 GCA_016801145.1 Umbra pygmaea | reverse complement strand
AAATGACTGTTCCTAAATGTCATAGATCAGGAGAATTTACTTTTTTACATAGTGTTGCTTTTCAGACACTTAATGTAGCTATTATAAGTTGTGACAAAAATATTTTGTTACATTTTTTATTCTACCGGATTCACCAAAAATTGATATATTGGGGATTGTTTCAGTAGTTGACTGTTGATAAAATAGCTAAATGTTTCAAGACACTGTAGTACTCTGTAAAAAATGATCCTTTGGAAAATGATTAAACAAAATGACACACAATATAATTGAGTAGATTTATTGTTGTTGTTTATTGTAGAAAAAAATGGGAAAAAAATATTTTTTATTTTTTATTTTTATTTTTTTAATGGCATATACAGTGTAATATAATTAGAAGTATATGTTGGTTTTAAGGATTAATTTCACTACACCCAGAATCATTTTTTACAGTGTACCTTAAACCTGCACTGTGTAACGTTTTTAAACTACACAAAATAAACAAACTGTTTTCGGACTAATAGACATTAGGATCTAGCATTTTAGATCCATGGGTTGAAAACATCAAGTTTAGTAATACAAAATATACAGTAGACAATATTTGTACAGCAAAATCTCCATTTCACAATATCTAACTAGCAAAATAAATAAGGTATATTTTCAGAAATTGGATATTGTCCCTGTGCAGGTCCTGTGTTTAATAAAAAGCATATGTTAAAATAAAATCTGTGTTGACATTTTTATATGTTTTAAACCAGGGCCATTGCAAGTAATCCTGTGCCCCGTGAATAAATATATGTACTGTATATATTCCATTACCATTTCTTTCTTGTTATAAGGCTCTCTCCTACTTAATACATATGCAGAGCTATTTCATCCAAAAGCATACTACATAAAATATAAATACAGCGAATAAAAAAGATGTTACTGAGTTACAGTTCATATAATGGACAATAGACTGAACCAAAATAAAAGTATTACCATCATTGGAAATCCATAGATTAGAGCTCTATTTATTTGAACTGTAAGTTAGAAAAGGTCATTGTTGCATTTTGTGTCTATGTTTGAGTATTATAAATGAAGTTTCCATTAAAACTTAATCATAGCCTACATAATGCACCATTAACACTGCAGACTATTATAGAGGTTTCATAGATCTGAGTACTGAACTGTTTCAAGTACTGAACTGCTCTAAGAAAATAAATGAAAAATTAGACATCTATCTAACCAGTCTTTCCTCATGTTCCTTACCTCTCTATCCTGGATCTTTCCTCTATTTCTTGACTGCTACAGCAATTTTACTCTGTCCTTCTCCCTCGTCTTCACTACCTGCGCCTCTCTGACTGGCAGCACTTTCTGCAGAGGAGGATAGGCAAAAGGCAGGGAGGGTTAACACACATATTATTTTGACAACTAAATAATAGCTTGTAGCACATATAATAATCTAGCAGGGATCGACTGCTAGCTAGCTATCATACATTATATGGCCAAAAGTATTTGGACACCTGACCATCACACCCCATATGAGCATATGGACATCCCATTCCAAAACCATGCGCATTAATATGGAGATGGCCCTTTACTAGAACACGGGGCGTAGCTAAACCCTGACAAACAGCCCTAGACCATTATCCCTCCTCAACCATTAGTAGGGGTGTCTCACTTTTTTCTCACAAAAAGTTTCAATGACTTTTTCTGGTGTCCACATACTATTGGTCACATAGTGTGTGTATCTGTGTAACTTGCATTTCCATAGTTATTCATCACAAACCATACAATGTGCAACTTGTGTATCAACTCTTAAAATTGAGGTCAGTAAAGCCAGTAATTGAAGATAGCTACCTAGACCAGCTGAGAAAAGCCCAGTGCTCGTTGTTCATTCTCAGCACGATGTGCAGTACATTGCAATGCTTTCTACAAGTCCTGCTGTTGATTACATAAAATCTGTCATACATTTTAAAGTATAATAGGATAATGGGCCAGCCAGCCAGTAATATGATAACAGGATGATGGGCCAAGTAGCCAGTAATGTGATAACAGGATAATGGGCCAGCTAGCCAGTAATGTGATAACAGGATAATGGGCCAGCTAGCCAGTAATGTGATAACAGGATAATGGGCCAGCTAGCCAGTAATGTGATAACAGGATAATGGGCCAGCTAGCCATTAATGTATAACAGGATAATGGGCCAGCTAGCCAGTAATGTGACAATAGGATAATGGGCCAGCTAGCCAGTAATGTGATAACAGGATAATGGGCCAGCTAGCCAATAATGTGTGTCTAAAAACAAGTTTGTGTTTGTCAAGCAATGCTAACTGAGGACTAAATGGTCATACTCCCTGTAGGAGTATGAGACAGTGTTGCCAGTTCAAGAGAAAATTTGTAGGCCAATGACTGCTCAAAACCAGCACAAAAGGCCTTAAAACAAGCCCTATTTTTTACGTGCAACAGAATTGACATATTTTACCAATTCTTTTATCCACAATTAAAATGTGAATTTTTACTTTAGTCTCTTAATTTTAAAATTGTATTGTTTTGTTACACAATGTTTGTGTCATTCCATGAGTGTTGTGTGTGTGCTGGTCTGATAGTGCTGTATACAAGTGATCTCTCTCACAAAAGATTTACTCACTCTCTCTCTAATGGTAAATAGCTGTCTCTCCTCTACAAGACAATAGCTGTATCAATCAATCAATCAATCAATCAATCAATCAATCAATCAATCAATCAATCAATCAATCAATCAATAGGTGCTTTATTGGCATGAATGGGTGGTTGCCATTATTGCCAAAGCTTAGGGTACAGGCAACTATAGTAATACAGTTAATCAGCAATAAAAGAAATAAAAAAATAAAACAGTAACAATAATATATAATAATCTTGACATTGTACACAAAATTAAACAAAAAATCAACATATCAGAAATATACATTATGGTTGCTAACATTTCTCTTTTGTTGTGACAAGCCAGGACATAGTCAGCTGCAAGGTCTATAGTTTCTGTATTTTCTCCTAAGAGAATATACATTTTCTCTTCATCAGGCATTTAAAAAAACTTGAATTCTTTCCTTAAATTGCCAGAAATATATAGCTCTTATTGAATTGAATTTAGTGCAGTAAATTAGTAAGTGCTGTTCGTTTTCCACCTCACCTGATCCACAGTGTTTACAGAATCTTTCTTCCCTAACAACCCATGTTTTTTTGTGCCGTTCTGTTTCGATAGCCAGACTATGATCACTGAGTCTGTACATTGTTACTATCTTCCTTTTTTTAAACTCCTTGATTCTTACAAGGTGTTGTGCTGATTTGATTTCTCTGTTTAGAATTTGGTAACATTGAAGTTTTTGATTACATGTGATTTAATTTTGCCAAAAGGAAGTCTATAGAAGTATTTTGAATAGAGGTTTTGATTAGTTTGAGTTTAGTTAGTCTCTTCTTCTCTACCAGACAATAGCCATCTCCCCTTCTCTACCAGACAATAGCCGTCTCTTCTTCTCTACCAGACAATAGCCGTCTCTTCTTCTCTACCAGACAATAGCCGTCTCTTCTTCTCTACCAGACAATAGCCGTCTCTTCTTCTCTACCAGACAATAGCCGTCTCTTCTTCTCTACAAGACAATAGCTGTGTCTCCCCTACTAGACAATAGCTGTCTCTTCTTCTCTACAAGACAATAGCTGTCTCTTCTTCTCTACTAGACAATAGCTGTCTCTTCTTCTCTACAAGACAATAGCTGTATCTTCTTCTCTACCAGACAATAGCTGTCTCTTCTTCTCTACAAGACAATAGCTGTCTCTTCTTCCCTACAAGACAATAGCTGTCTCTTCTTCTCTACCAGACAATAGCTGTCTCTTCTTCTCTACAAGACAATAGCTGTCTCTTCTTCCCTACAAGACAATAGCTGTCTCTTCTTCTCTACAAGACAATAGCTGTCTCTTCTTCTCTACAATACTATAGCTGTCTCTCCTCTACAAGAAAATAGCTGTCTCTTCTTCCCTACAAGAAAATAGCTGTCTCTCATTCTCTACAAGACAATAGCTGTCTCTTTCTCCTACAATACAATAGCTGTCTCTCTTACTCTACCAGACAATAGCTGTCTCCCCTTCTCTACAAGACAACACCTGTCTCTTCTTCCCTACTAGTAAATAGCTGTCTCTTCCCTACCCGGTGCATGCCACCACCTGCTTAAAAGCTATATTCAGCCTTTTAACCCTCAAAGATTGTTTTTTTTAGTTCGCTTTGCACTTGGTAAAAAATACAATAACGTATGTTTATATTATTAGTTTGTTATTGTGGAATGTGTTGAGAACCAGTGAAACAGTGCTTGCAGAGGCGTCATGCCCATTGACTCAGATTTTTGGTCCAAGTGGATTTTCCTTTTAATATCAGTAATTGTTTGGCACCTGTTTCCGTGTGTTGTGCACACTGTGCCCCCTTAAAAAAAATAGGTGCATATGGTGTTTATACTTGTGTACTATTGTATATACAGAAGAAAATGGTACCTTCAGGCATTTGGAAATTGCTGCCAAAGATGAACTAGTCTTCTGGAGATCTACCATTTTCTTCTCAAAGTCAAAGTCAAAGTCAAAGTCAAAGTTGTTTATTTGTCATATGCATCGGATAACATCACATCATCCTATGCACAGAAAATCTTGTGACATGGCTCGACACATCTACACAGTTTTAAAACAATAATAATAATAATAACAACAATACACTATGTACTGAGCAGTGATTCGGGGAGTGTATGACAGCAGAAGTAATATTATAATATAATATTATAAATATGGCATGGAAAATTACTTTTAAAGGTGCATTGAATTCTTCTTCAGATGTAGAGTGGATAAAGTGACCAGAGAATGACAGGGCTCAAGAAATGATTGTGATCAATGTTCCATGTTGAGCAGCCGAATGGCCTGCGGAAAGAAACTGTTTTTTAATCTGGTAGTCCGTGCCTTGATGCTCCGGTAACGTCTACCAGATGGCAGTAGTGAGAAAAGGTCACGGCCTGGATGGCTGTGGTCTCTTACAATGGTCTGTGTTTTCCTCAGGCATCGCTTGTGGTAGATGCCTTGCACGGAGGGGAGAGAGCAGCCTATGATGCGCTCCGCTGACTTCACCACCCTCTGAAGGGCCTTACGATCAGCAGCGGAGCAGCTGCCTTACCAGGCTGTAATGCAACCTGAAAGGATGCTTTCAATGGTGCACCTGTAGAAGTTTATTAAAATCCTGGGAGACATGCCAAACGTCTTGAGTCTCCTCAGGAGGTACAGGCACTTTTGGGCAGTTTTTGTTGCTGAGCTTGTCTGACGGGACCATGTGAGGTCATCGCTGATGAACACACCGAGGAACTTGAACTCTGGGACTCTCTCGACTTCAGCTCCATCGATGTGTATGGGGGCAAGACCCTCCCTCTGTCGCTTCCTAAAGTCCACTATCATCTCCTTAGTCTTGCTGGTGTTGAGAGAGATTGTTGCTCTGGCACCAGGTAGCCAAGGCATTTACCTCCTCTCTGTAAGCGGTTTCATCGTTGTTGGAGATGAGACCTAGGATGGTTGTGTCGTCAGCAAACTTTATGATGATGTCAGAACTGCGTGTGGCCACACAATTATATGTGAACAGTGCGTACAAGAGGGGACTGAGTACGCAGCCCTGTGGGGCTCCGGTGCTCAGGGTCAGTGCGGAGGAGGTGAGGTTGCCCATTCTCACCATCTGGGGTCTGCTCATTAGGAAGTCAAGGATCCAGTTGCACGGGGAGGTGTTAAAACCCAGGGTCCTGAGCTTGGGAATGAGCTTAGCAGGAACAGTGTGGAATAGTGTGGAATGCTGAGCTGTAGTCCACAAATAGCATCCTCACGTATGTGTTCCCTTTTTCCAGATGGGAGAGGGCAGTGTGTGCCTTTAGTGCGATGGCATCGTCTGGAGATCTGTTGGGGCGGAATGCAAATTGTAGGAGATCCAAGGTGTCCGGAAGGGCGGCACAGATGTGGGTTCTGACCAGCCGCTCGAAGCACTTCATGATGATCGAGGTCAGTGCTACTGGGCGTTAGTAATTCAGGCAGGTGATGGTAGGTTTCTTTGGAACCGGGAAAACGGTGGCCTGTTTGAAGCAGGAGGGAACTACAGACTGGGTTAGGGAGAGGTTGAATATGGTGGTGAATACCTCCGCTAGCTGGTCAGCGCATCCTCTTAGAACATGGCCTGGAATGCCATCTGGCCCTGGAGACTTCCGCGGGTTTACTCTTTTAAAAGCTCTCCTTACATCAGCCATGTACAGGGACAGAGTGCAGTCGTCTGGGTTCTCAGCTAGCTTCTCAGGAGTGATGTTTGCCAGTTCAAACCGTGCAAAGAAGATGTTGAGCTCGTCGGGGAGCGAGGCGGGGGGATTGGCATCACAGCTATTTCTCCCTTTGTACTCCGTTATCTGCCGCAGTCCACACCACATGCGCCTTGGGTCTGAGCTGTTGTAGTTGGACTCCAATTTGTCTGTATAGCCTCTTTTAGCATATCTGATGGCCTTCCGTAGGTCATATCTGGCCCTCCTCAGAGCCTCCAGGTCCCCAGAGTTATAGGCAGAGGACCGTGCTACAAGCTTGGCACAGACATTACCGTTAACCCAGGGTTTTTGGTTGGGGAAGGTCTTAACATTGACCCGTGGAATGACATCATCTATGCACTTGGTGATGAATGCTATGACAGAGTCAGTGTATTCGTCAATGTTGTTCCCAGCTGCAGTATGGAACATCTCCCAGTCTGTGGTTTCGAAGCAGTCTTGGAGAGTAGTGATGGATTGCTCACTCCATTTTTGGACTGCTCGAAAAACCGTTTTTTCCTGTTTTAGACGTTGCCTGTAGGTTGGGAGAAGAAGAATGGAGATGTGATCTGCCTTTCCAAAGGCAGGGCGGGGGATGGGTTTAAAGCTGTTATGGATCATTGAATAACAATGGTCAAGAGTCTGGTCACCCCGGGTGTGAAAAAAAATGTGCTGGTGGAATTTGGGCAGCATTTTTTTCATGTTTGTCCTGTTTAAGTCTCCAACAACAATAAAAACAGACTTAGGGTGAGCGTCCTCCAGGCCACTTATTATTCCATATATTTCCTCAAGCGTGCGCGCCTTATCCGCCTGCGGGGGTATGTAGACTGCTGTGATTATAGTGGACGTAAACTCCCGGGGAAGATAGAAGGGGCCTATGTTTACAGTCAGTAGCTCCAGGTCCAGTGAGCAGTGTGTTGAAATAACTGCAGCATCCAAGCCCCAACGGGAGTTAACCATAATGCAAACCCCTCCGCCTCTTCGTTTACCTGACTCCGAGGTTCTGTCCTGCCGGTAGATGGAAAAAACAGCTGGCGTAACAGCCGTGTCCGGGATAGTGGGACCCAGCCAGGTCTCAGTGAACGCTAGCACGCAGCAGTTATCAATGTCCCGCTGGAAGTTAATCCGAGTGTGAAGTTCGTCCATTTTATTGTCCAGTGATTGAACATTTGCAAGTAAAATGCTCGGTAACGGTGGATTGCAGTATCTTGTCCGAGATCTGCATAGGATACCGGCACGTTTGCCCCTCTTCTTCCTCCTTCGCCACCTGCGTATGAGTAAACAAGTCGACGGTAGGATAGTGGAATCGCAGCAATCGCTCCGGTAAGTGGAAAAATAGCCTGTATCCAGTGAATTGCGTATGTCCAAAAGTGCTAGTCGATCATACTGTATGCGCGACAGTGCAGAATGTACAGAAATAAAAACGAACAAAACAGTAATAAGCCAAAACCTGGGTAGAGTGAACAGAGCCATTGTCCATGCGACCATCTTCTACGGCGCACAGAGATAACACAATGATCTTATATGATTTATTTTGATTTGCCCATGATCTCAAACAAAGATCCACTGAGTTTGAAGATAGGCCTTGAAATATAATGCTGAAAAAATGAAGGAAACAAGAAAGCATCACAGTATAACACCAAGTCACTTAAACTTCAGGGACATTAATCTGTCCAGTTAGGAAGCATAAGTGATTTTGAATCGATGTCACCTGTTTTGGAGCAAATTAAAGTGACACAGGTACACTGGAGATGACTGAAAAAATCCAGACCCAAATCCTAAAAGATTTAGGGTCTGGCATCGAGTAATGAAAATGACTGAACTCGAGGGGCGGCACCAAGCATGCATTTGAAAATCTCACTGTATGCAGTTGGATAACACTACGACCAATCACCAGTGGGTTTTCGCTAAGCCCCTAATGTGGAGATAACTGGTAGATTAAACTCTTGCCGTATCCGGTTGGCAAAACAGCAAAAACGTCCTTCTTAAAAAGGAACAATTTGAGTGCCGTCTTCTGTTCCTCTTTCAGACAAAAAGTCAAGTGTAACTCATTCATTGTAGTGGCCAAATCTGTTTCAAACAACTGGTGTTCATCCATAGCGATGTGTCCTAATGACTTCGAGGTCGCAGCACTGTCATCATCTGTTTAACACACCTCTGGCACGCCTATATCAGATACACCGATGTGATTGGTGCAAGCTCGGCTAAAAGGGCATAGTTAATGAGCAGCATTACTCGGTGCCAGATTAACTTGCTGAGCAAATTTAAATTGTGCACTCGCAAGAACTCTGGATTTCCAGGGAACACTGGAGAGGCAACAACAAGATATCCCCAAAAAGTTTGCCAAAAGGCATTTGCGAGAGAACACTACAATGTCCAGGTGCGTACTTCAAAAGTGGTGAAAGAAAGAAAAAGCGGTGAACCAGTGACAGGGTAATGGGCGGCAAAGGCTCATTCATCCACATGGAGAGGAATGTCTGGCCCGTGTGGTCCTATCCAACAGATGAGCTACTGTAGCTCAAATTGCCGAAAAAGTTAATGCTGGTTCTGGTTGAAAGGTGTCAGAACACAATGTATCACATTTTGTTGCATATGCTGTTTTAAATGTCAAAAGGGGGACCTACCCAATATTATGCAGGTGATCATAATGTAATGGGTGATTGGTGTACATAGTGTACTCTAAGTGCACTAATATATGTAAAAAATTGTTGTAAAAAATACTTATTATTACTTTACAAATAAGATGGCCTAATCGACTTGCCAAAACTAAAGTTTGTTAACATGACATCTGTGGAGTTGTTGACAAATGCGTAGCTGCCAACTCTCACGCAATGTCTGCGAGACATGCACATTTTATTGGTTACACATGCTTACACGTAGCCTGGTTAACACCAGACCCTTCTCAGTTATGACTGAGAGTGGGTCTGGGCAAGGTTCATTCACAGCCCATTTCCAAAGGGGCATCACCAACGGACGCCTCTCAAATGCCTCTCGGCGCAATTGGATATATCAGACTTTTGCAGAGTCGAGTCGGCAAGACCGTGACAACAAATGTTTAAAATATGAAAGCTTTGAGTATTGTTCTTAGCTTGGTTTTTAATGAAATTAAATGTTCAAATCGCTTAAAACAGACGTGATAGCTGATTCGAACGAGTGATATTGCGGATATTCCATTGCAGCAGTAATTGTTGTAATTGTCTGCTTCAACCAATGACAGTATAAAGCTGCGCTATCGTCATCGTATAAAGCCAATAGTATCTGGCTGCAGCCTGCAAGACTTCAAGTTACGCCTGCAAAACTTCAAGTTACGCCCCTTCAAGTTATGCCTACTTCCAAAATTACAGCGAGAACAGTAAATAGCGTAGACATAACACATGTTACATGGAGTTAACAGCAAGGTTTCTGAGTGGTTAAGTTTAGGGTAAGGGTTTGGGTAAGGCTTAGATCGAATTAACAGCAAGGATTTGGACAACTTCAAGTTACGCCCGACTTCATGTTATGGGCCCGACTTCTCTTGCAGTCCGCAGACAGACCCGTCTCTATAAAGCCTGCCTTAACGGTTGTGATTGGTGCCTCGATTTGGAAAAATTGGAAATGGGCTTGAATATGCTCTTGGCCAGACTGACTTGCAGAGCACATCTCAATTTGCCGGAAGTCCTTCTGGGTTCTCCCAGGCTAGCTCACATGCCAATGTGAAACCAATCAAATGCGTGTTCTGCGGGCACTGCGTGAGAGTTGGCAGCTATGCAAATTACTTTTAATGACTTCAAGTCCCCGGCACATAAACTACTGCAGCATAAATCCTGGTGACTGAGACAGTTGGGATCTGGAGATGTGGACCTGCACAATGAAAACCTTGGGTAAGGCAAAGCAGGCATGATTCATTGGGCTTGAATGGGGCACCTTGTGCACCTGGAATTTAAGAGGCTTTTTACACTACACTGGATTTTGATAGATTTCAGCAACATTTTCCGAATCTGCTCGAGCCAACGTCGGAATGAGAAACAATTGTTGTGTGTAATCTTGTGGGTCTCTCTCTAAGTGACCTCGGGTAGCGCACGATAGAAATTCGAAAGATCTCACCTGGGGCTTTGTGAATAGCCCACTACAAATGTATATTGAAAATATTTCACTGTAAGTCAATGGGTTGGGCTGGTTTCTGAGTGAAGTGCTCAGGCACCCAGCTCAAGACGTCTTGAATGACACACCCACAAACGTGCGATTACGGTCTGGAGACCTGACAGTTTAAATACAAACAGTATGGAAATTTTTTTGTCTATGTTTGCACAAGCGGATTCGGTAATCTATCGGTGTGTAAATTCTGCTTTTGTCACACAATCTTGGGCGATGGGTCAGCTAATAAAGCCCCCATATTCCACGTAGATGAGTGCATAGGCCAACTGTACTGTAGAAAAGGGAAGGAAAGCTAGAGGCTTGTCATGTTACCAAAAAGTAATGATAAAAGCTACTGAGTCTTCACAAATGATTGCAATAGGCCACTGTCATCCCAAATACAATCCTGAACACGCGATGAGAATGAGCGTAACAGTGCTGGGAGCACTGCAGGTTGTTTAAAGTGACATCACCAGACTGTGGTGGCATGCTCCTAATCACAGGGTTTTGCCTGAGTGGTAAACTGCTGATTCGAAAACAGAAGGTCTTTTGACAGTAATCTTTTCACAACTTTCACATAGGCCTGCACAGTGACCATTTTAATATAATGGCTTAGAAAGGAAAAAAGTACAGGAAGGGAAGGGGCAGGCCATGGGGTGTATTTTCCACATCTCCCATTTGATCATACAATCAGTGGAGAGTGGTAGCAATTTAAAGTCAAGGTTAGCCATCACCACCAATTTTTTCACTTCCCCCTTGACTGCCCCCTTCTCAAATGTCCCGAATTCACTCTCTTCATGCCCATTCCACAGCAGGGTCACCGACTCTGACATTACTCCGTCCTCAATGGTGATTTATTAGCAACACTGCCTCTGCAGCCCTGTGCAGAGGGCGCATGTTTATCGTGATGTATTCAAATTAAAAGTGTGTGATTATGTACCATAGGAAGGCAGTGAATACAACTGTGCAAATATTCAATGGGTGTGAATAAACTGATTTACAGGAAATATTATGGATATAATATAATGCCACTATATTTGTATTCACATCCCAAAATCCACAAATGTGAATCATGACTTGTAAATGTACAGTTTAAAACCCACAAATATCAATTGTTATTTGTACATGCACAGCCTTCAACCCACAAATGCACAAACTGACACATAAACAAATAATTATGTACATATGGTAAGCCATTTTAACATATATTAACTTATTTGAACTAGTTGAAAATTCTGTTCTTGATATCAAGAATTCACATTTTTGATATAAAAAACTCCTATTCTTGATATCAAGACTTTGTACTTTTGATATCTATATCAACAATTTCCATTCTTGATATCAAGATATACCCTTCTTGATATCAACAATTCCCAAGAAAGTCATTTCTGAAAGATATCCATAAAAAGTGTAGTTTAAAGTTTGCCACAAGCCACCTGGGAGACACACCAAACATGTGGAAGAAGGTGCTCTGGACAGATGAAACCAAAATCGAACTTTTTGGCAACAATGCAAAACGTTATGTTTGGCGTAAAAGCAACACAGCTCATCACCCTGAACACACCATCCCCACTGTCAAACATGGTGGTTGCAGCATCATGGTTTGGGCCTGCTTTTCTTCAGCAAGGACAGGGAAGATGGCTAAAATTGATGGGAAGATGGATGGAGCCAAATACAGGACCATTCTGGAATAAAACCTGATGGAGTCTGCAAAAGACCTGAGACTGCGACAGAGATTTGTCTTCCAACAAGACAATGATCCAAAACATAAAGCAAAATCTACAATGGAATGGTTCACAAATAAACATATCCAGGTGTTAGAATGGCCAAGTCAAAGTCCAGACCTGAATCCAATCGAGAATCTGTGGAAAGAACTGAAAACAGCTGTTCACAAACACTCTCCATCCAACCTCACTGAGCTCGTGCTGTTTTGAAAGGAGGAATGGGCAAAAATTTCAGTCTCTCAATGTGCAAAACTGATAGAGACATACCCCAAGTGACTTACAGCTGTAATCGCAGCAAAAAGTGGTGCTACAAAATATTAATTCAATTTTCAGTTTTTTATTTGTTACAAAAGTTTGCAATATCCAATAAATTTAGTTCCACTTCATGATTGTGTCCCACTTGTTGTTGATTTTTCACAAAAAATTACAGTTTCATATCTTTATGTTTGAAGCCTGAAATGTGGCAAAAGGTCGAAAAGCCAAATGGTTGAGATGTTTAAGGGGGCCGAATACATTCAGAAGGCACTGTAGCTATATTGTAAGACAAAGAAGAAAAGGATATGGCTAGCTAAGCTACCTACAGCACAGGAATGCTAGCTGATTTTAGAAAGGACCTCTCGAGAACAGTAATGCTAGCTAACTTTACCTCGGAACTGTTACTGAACAATTAATATCAAAATACAGTGCCTTGCAAAAGTATTCGGCCCCCTTAAACATCTGTCTAATCAAGTCTCCGTATAAATGCACCTGCTCTGTGATATTCTCAGAGGTCCGTTGAAAGCACAGAGAACATCATGAAGAACAAAGAACACACCAGGCAGGTCCGAGATACTGTTGTGGAGAAGTTTAAAGCCGGATTTGGATACAGAAAGATTTGCCAAGCTTTAAACATCCCAAAGAGCACTGTGCAAGCGATAATATTGAAATGGAAGGAGTATCAGACCACTGCAAATCTACCAAGACCCGGCCGTCCCTCTAAACCTTCAGCTTAAACAAGGAGAAGACTGATCAGAGATGCAGCCAAGAGGCCGATGATCACTCTGGATGAACTGCAGAGATCTACAGCTGAGGTGGGCGAGTCTGTCCATAATACAACAATCAGTCGTATACTGCACAAATCTGGCCTTTATGGAAGAGTGGCAAGAAGAAAGCCATTTCTGAAAGATATTCATAAAAAGTGTTGTTTAAAGTTTGCCACAAGCCACCTGGGAGACACACCAAACATCTCCCATTTGATCATACAATCAGTGGAGAGTGGTAGCAATTTAAAGTCAAGGTTAGCCATCACCACCAATTTTTTCACTTCCCCCTTGACTGCCCCCTTCTCAAATGTCACGAATTCACTCTCTTCATGCCCATTCCACAGCAGGGTCACTGACTCTGACATTACTCCGTCCTCAATGGTGATTTATTAGCAACAATGCCTCTGCAGCCCAGTTCCTGCTGCTGAAAAACATGCCCACAGCATGATGCTGCCACCACCATGCATCACTGTAAGGATAGTACATACAGGCCTGATTGGTGGAGTGCTGTTGGTTGTTCTTCTGGAAGTTTCTCCTCTCTCCACAGAGAAACGCTGGAGCTCTGTTAGAGTGAACATCAGGCTCTTGGTCACCTCCCTGACTAAGGCCCTTCTCCCCAGATCGCTCAGTTTGGCCTGGGCGGCCAGCTCTAGGAAATGCCCTGGTGGTTCCAAACTCCTCCATTTATGAATGATGGAGGCCACTGTGCTGATTGGAACCTTCATTGCAGCAGATATTTTTTCTGTACCCTTCCTCAGATCTGCACCTCGATACAATCCTGTCTCAGTGGTCTACAGACAATTCCTTGCACTTCATGGCTTGATTTGTTCTCTGACATGCACTGTTAACTCTGGGATATTATATAGACAGGTGTGTGCCTTTCCAAATAATGTCCAATCAACTAAATTTACCACAGGTGGACGCCAATCAGGTTGTGGAAACCAAAAGCCAAAGGTTTACATCTAGAAAGACTAAGTATAACCATTGGTGTTAAAAAAAACAGAATGATGTATATAGCTTGTTTAAATGATTTTGTTTGTCTAAACAGTATGCTGTTAGTTCAGTTCACAATATAGCTACAGTGGCTAGCAAGTGCTGTCTTGCTACTGTACTAGGATTTAAGGCGATTATGATGAGTTCTATATCTCTGAACTACTGTACTTTGTATTCAAAAGGGGGTCCAATATGAGAACAGGATGACCGTTCCTTAAACAGATGCTACTCTAAGATTAGACAAGGCTAGGACACTTCCAGATTCACCAGTAGCGCTCCCGTTTCGACAACCTATTTTGAGCTGTGAAACGTTGTTTCCGTTAACGGGGTTTCAGTGCTACCTGATGCTCCAAAAATCTCATCGATTCCATAAATCCAGAAAAAATTCACAGCTGGTATGTAAAATGTATTTCTGTGTTGCTTGATTTGTGATCCTGCCACTAAAATATACCCTTTGTTAGATTTTCTAATTTTGATTTCCTCTTTCTCAGAACCAGGTTTCTCCCCAGTAATCCAGACTCTGCTTCACAGAGCCAAGAGTTTGAGTACAAGTAAGTGATGTTATTTGTGATGTTTGTCTTGGAAACTACATTTAAGTCATCCAGAAAAAGGCGTGCCCAAATCTAATGGTGTATATCTTCAAAACTACAAGGGCTATAAACATAATCTTGGTACCTAAAAGAAGGTAGCACATGTGAGATGTATCCTGTATGTGTGTCCAGTGTTTTAACAGTATTGAAAATAGTGCCTTTAGTTGTTTATTTTTTATTTTTGACAGCTTCACAAAAATGTAATTTTGTAACACTTTTTTGGATTTTCAGCTTCGGTTTTGGCAATAAAATGTGGGAAGGACCTAAAGACAACTGTGGGGCGAATTCTTCAGAGTAATTCCTTTATTTACCTTTCCATTAATACAACCTGTACTGGTGTATGGAATAAAGCATGTTTTAGAGACAAAAAGTAAGTTGGATATTTTTTTATATTTATGTACTTATGTCTGGCCTTATGCCATTTAAATGGAATGACCGATCTGTATTTTTTACAGGAGCTACAGAAGAACCCGGCAACCCAGAATGCCACTGATGAGGCAGTCCAGGTTTACACTATGCGTTACCTGAAAGGAGAATTTGACCGTGACTACTACGCCACACAAACCCCGAGTTTCGATTTCTGCTGACACATTCAGATGGTAGGTTCAGAATTTGGCGTAAACAACATGAGAGCATGGATCCATCCTGCCTTGTATCAATGGTTCAGGATGGTGGTGGTGGTGACCATATCCATCCCTATATGACCACAGTGTTCCCATCTTCTAATGGTTACTTCCAGCAGGATAACGTGCCATGTAACAAAGCTCACATCATCTCAAACTGGTTTATTGAACATGACAATGAGTTCACTGTACTGAAATGGCCTCCACAGTCACCAGCACATTTGGGGTGTAGTGGAATGGTAGATTCGCATCACATATATACAGCCGACCAATCTGCAGCAACTGTAGCCACAAAGAATGAAGGCATTTCAAAGTCAAAGTCAAAGTTGTTTATTTATCATATGCATCGAATAACATACATCATCCTATGCAGAGAAATTCTTTTGACATGGCACGGCTATTCTATGCAGTGGGCTTATAAACAAGAATTACAGCAATATAAGAATTTTAAAATAATAATGACAATAGTAATAATGATAATAAAACGCTATGTACTGATCAGTGGTCTGGAAAATGTACAACAGTAGAAGTAGTAAATATTATAGATTTGGCATGGAAAATTGCCAAAGGTCCGAAACAAAATGCAGATCACATCTACATCTATATCTAGCCCCCCACTGAAAAGAACACCCTCCCTTCAAACACAACACCCTCCAACCCCATTTCTGAAGGTAACAGCGGGTCCAACCCAGTACTAGCAAGGTGTAAATAATGAAGTGGCTGTTGAGTGCATTTGTCCAAGCAGATTATTATAATTTTTTTATCTAAAGATTACAACAATGCAAACACAGGTCCGAAACAAAATGCAGATCACATCTACATCTATATCTAGCCCCCCACTGAAAAGAACACCCTCCCACCGAACACAACACCCTCCAACCCCTCCATCATAACCCCACATGCCCCACAAAGCATCCTCCCAGCAACCCAACACAAACCGAAAACATAAAGCAAATAAATGAAAAAATTATATCACACACAAACAGACCTGAGGCCTATACATGCCTAGGATTTCTTTCCGTTAGCTGGCTTCACTAAACCTAAGAACTGCAAACTGGATAAGAGATGTGACGACGGTGACCAATTTGTTAAATCAACCCAGGTTTTCCCAAATAGCGACTAGCGTGTTCACATAAAAGGGGTGGTGTGTGTACCATATTACCAATCGCAGACATGGACTAGTCTACCAGAGCTGCATATTTTATTCAAGGGAGCAAACAGTAATTTTAGAGAAATTATGAAGAGTATAAAAAATTATAATCCAGATGTAAAGCAGGAAGGAATGCTGGCAAAACATTGCCAAATTCGTAAATGTGTCAGTTAGGCTCATCATCATAAATTTCACTGCCCCATCATTAAGGCACACCTAGACTATAATTACAATTGTATATTCCATTAATCCAATGTGTTTCCTAGATGACTGCTGACTGTAAGACATTTTTTATGTATTCTTTCAGTTGCAACCATGACAGTGTTAAGCGGTCTTGGGAGAATATAAAAAATGTACAGGGCATGTGTCTAAATGTAAAAATACTCTGTTGTTCAAAAATGTATATACTGTAAGTACTCTGTAAGTTAATAGTAAAATACATGTACTGTCTCTACATTAAAAGTAGATGCATTGATGTTGCTTACGGTAGGTTCTCTGAATCACCCACAGCATACATTAAACTACCTGTAGCAAACAAATGCAATGCTATGCACACAGTCTGTGGAACTGTAAGTGCACAACTTAAATGTGCCGCAATGGCAACATAAGCCTCAAGAAGCTGACAAAGATACATCAGCCTGTCTTCTGAGAATCTATATCTTTCATATAATGCATCCAATCATGAGAAAAGGTCATTAAGGTGGCCAATTGCAAGTTGTTGTTCTATTTGAATTTCATCTGAAGAGTGGCAACATGGTGGCCTCAAAAAAACTCTCAAATGACCTGAAAACAAAGGTTGTTCAAAATTATGGTTTGGGGAAGGCTACAAAAAGCGATAACGGAGAGTTAAGCTGTCAGTGTCCACTGTGAGGAACATAGTTAGGAAATGGAAGACGACAGGCACAGTTATTGTTAAGGCCAGAAGTGGCAGGCCAAGTCAAATATTGGAGAGGCAAAGGTGAAGGATGGTGAGAATGGTCAGCCCACAGACCACCTCCAAAGACCTACAACATAATCTTGCTACAAATGGTGTCACTGTGCATCATTCAACAATTCAGTGCACTTTGCACAAGGAGAACCTGTACGGAAGAGTGATGTGAAAGAAGCATTTTCTACACATATTCAACAAACAGAGTCGCTTGGAAAAGCCAGCTTCATTTTGGAGGAAGGTGCTGTGGACTGACAAAACAAATATGGAGTTGTTTGGTCATAACAAGGGGCATTATGCATGGCGGCAAAATAACACAGCATTCCAAGACAAACACTTGAAACCCACAGTAAAACTTGGTGGAGGTTCCATCATGCTTTGGGGCTGTGTGGCCAGTGCCGGTACTGGGAATCTTGTTCAAGTTGAGGGTAACATGGATTCCAGTCAATATCGGCAGATACTTGAGAATAATGTAGAGGAATCAGTCACACAGTTGAAGTTACATCAGAGCTGGATATTTAAACAAGACAACGACCCAAAAAATTGCTCAAATTCTACTCTGGCATTTATGCAGAGGAACAAGTACAATGTTCTGGAATGGCCATCTCAGTCCCGGACCGGAAATCTGTGGAGTGATTTGAAGTGGGCTGTCCATGCTCGGCAACCATCAAATCTAAATGAACTGGAGATGTTTTGCAAGAAGAAATGGTCCACAATACCTTCATCCAGAATCCAGACACTCATTACAGGCTATAGGAAGAGTATAGAGGCCGTTATATCTGCTAAAGGAGGCTCAACTAAATATTGATGTGATATTTCTGTTGGGGTGCCCAAATTTATGCACCTGTCTAATTCCGTTTTGATGCATATTGCTCATTTTCAGTTCATCCAATAAACCTAATTTCACTACTGAAATATTACTGTGTCCTTCAGGTATTTGATTGATCAAAATGAAATTGCTGATCCAAACACCCAATTATTTATAAATGAAAATCTCTGAATTTGTCAGCGGTGTCTAAACCTTTGCATACAACTGAATAACCTAAAACTAAATCCTGCTTCGGAGTATAGGCCTCAGGACAAGAACACAGAAATTAAAGAATGAAAAATTTAAGTAAAAACATTATATAAAAAATGATCTAGCCTAACATCTACTTGCAATTAATCAGTGAGTCTCTGAAACCCCTTAAAATAGGAAATAAAAGGCTGCCACCTGTTAAAAAATGTCCTGGTGGAGCCCCGAAGAGAATACCTAATTTACTCTGGCTACAGGAAGAACATAACATCGCTGAGCCATTGAGAAACTGAATGGGGCTGAGAAGACTTCATTTGAGTAGATTTCTGAGTGAATTTTAAACACTATGGATAAGATCTGGAAGACAGTGTCTCAGTAGTCTCTCAGCTTAAGGCATAGATAAAACATATGATAAATGTGACACGGGGATGTATGACATCTGTCACAAACAGATCAAACACGTCCTTTGATCTGGCCCGCGCGACCCTCCTAAGTCTATTGACGCTCTAGATCATCTTGCGAACCGTACTAGCTACCAACTAATGCTTGGTATCGTTGGAAAGAGGAGAATCAGATGCAAATACTGAGTCAAAGCCGGAGATTTGGCTTTAAACCTTTAAAATCTAATCAAATGCACGTGTTTTGGTTGTGAGCTTATGTAGAAATGTGTGTTCTCCCACTAGTTTGTGTGTGTTTGGGGTGGGTAATTTAATAACGTTTCCTATATCCTATTTTTTTCACACATACTAGCTAGTATGTGGCCCTTCACTCAGTTTCAAAAACTCAATGTGGCCCTCAAGCTAAAATATTTGCCCACCCCTGATCTTGATGGTGCCCCTGTAGAGCTCTCTGGGACAGGACTAACTTCTTCTGCCTCCTGAGGGTGACCAGGCGCTGCCATGCCTTCTTAACCACTGTGGATGACTGTAGTGACCAGTTCAGTTTCTCTGAGATATGAAATCCAAGGAACTTCATGTCTGCAACACTCTCAATGGCATCTCCATTGATGAGGATTAGCGAGTGCTCCGCGTTATTTCACCAAGTAGTCCACAATCATTTATTTTGCTTTTTTTTGTTGAGGGAGAAGTTATTTGCTTGACACCATGTAGTCAGCATGCTGACCTCCTTTATGTAAGCCATCTCATTGTTTGTAATTAGACGTACAAACGTTGTGTCGTCCGCAAACTTGATAATGGAGCTGTGGGTGTCCACACAGTGTTGTGGCAAAATCAATGCCACCTCATACATTCTTTCAATATTCAAGAAAGGATTTAGATTTAGCAAAATTCAACAGACTTTATTGATTCACATCATAAAAGCTGATATGTCATGTCCTCACACATCAGTCTCCCAAGACAACTAACTGCTTAACTTCGTGTTACCTCTTTATAGTGATAATGCCCTTAGAGGATACAACGTATTCCTGTGTTCAGTTCTTCCCAACATACATATCCTGCATGTCTAAACTCAAAAACCTATACGTTATGCCCTAAAAAGATAATAGGCAATGTCCAGTTGCCAGTTGTGATTGACAAATGGTAGAGAGAATTCACAGAAATATACAACTATGAGAGAGGCAAACAATTGTATGCATGTTGGGTGTGGACTGGGGCGGTGCTGTAATGGGAAAGAGCCATTACATACTCCACTAGTAAACGTTGCCTCTACTATTCTCACATTATGCTGGACACAATATCTTCACAGGTTTGCCGGTTATTACGGTTACAAATTGTTTTCACAGTTTTACAGAATTATCCTAGACTAATCATATGTTCAGTGCAATTATTGTTATACTTATAACCAAACCTACTGGTCTTTAAAACTACATTTAATTCCACTGCTTTATGTCCAATGTAACCCATGTGTAATATTTGTACATACTCATTAAAGCTACTGCAGAGGACATTGAAATCTACTATAACAGTTGTGATTAGCATCTGCTTGAGGTTATCCAGGTTGATCAGTAGGTAAACCTCACTGAAACTATATTAAACCATAGCAATGTTGGCATAATGTTTTCTGAAATATAATATACAGTCAGGTTTTAAATCTGCAATTGGCTCTGTACACCACCAAAATGGATTTGAAAGGAAACAATCAAGATGTCACATCAAAGATAGCGGAGGCAGGCGAGTCTTCACCACACATATCTTTATTGAAACAAAGGGAGAACTTGACAAGGAAACACAGAGACAAGACATGAGTAACAAGACCTAACACATAAAACAAGAACAACACTACAGAAACACAAGAACAGAACACATTAGAACATGATAAGGGATACTACAAAACAGAGCAAGAACACCCACATACCTTGACAAGGAAACAATGAACCACACAG
>JACXGM010016313.1:0-20581 GCA_016801145.1 Umbra pygmaea | reverse complement strand
GAACTGGTAAATCTGATTCACGTAAATGTTTCAATGGAAATGTAGCTGTATTACAGCACTATGTATATATTTCATATTGATGATAACGACAGTCTACTTCCTCTTTCAGAGACCAGCTTATAAAGCTGTACAACTGTATTTATTGCTATTTAAAAAAAGAAAAGCGATTTAAATGGGATAATGCCTCCCTGCAATATGAGGTGATTTGTTGCCCAAAATATCACCGCCTAAAATGCATAATCATTCCACAGACGGAGCCACGCGTTCTAATTATTGAAAAACAATGAATCACAACTCTATTTTCCTCATAGCAATTCTCCAGTACAGTTCAAATGGCGAAATCCGAAATCACTTTTTTCATTGTTATTTTCATGAAGCCTAATATTTGCAAAATTATAGGTGCATATATCAGATGCCTCAAGAAAAACACGCACATTTAAGTACAGGACCTAACGAAGGCTGTAATTTATTAGGCTAGTCACTGCATACTGTAGCATCGCACAAATGAATAAACCTTCCAGAATGAAAGACATGTCGGTTTGCAACACTTCTGGATGAACAAAATAGCTCCATACTCCAAAATAGTGGAAGTTCTGACATACTATCGTTAAGTAATATAACTTAAAGGAAATACGATGTAGGCTGTAGCCTGTTTATATTTCGTTCAATAGATTGATAGTACAGATATAGTTGTGTACCGATTGTAATAAAACAAAATACCTTAACATAATATTATATGATTAGGTTATATCCCTGTTTGGAGAAAGTCACATCAAACCGACATTCTCATCTTACACAAAACGTCTGCAAAGCTTAGTGCAAATGCGAACACAATGCAGATATTGCATTCGCTTTCACAAACGTATTTCTCTCATTTTAGCTCATTTGGGAAGGACACGTATACTATTGACATTTGTAATACATATTACACATTCTTGACCGGCAATATTGGTGTTCTTCTGGATATGTAGGAACATTTACCTCTCTATATTTGTATTGGCTGCTGATCAACATCAAAGATGTAGCAGATTATAGTTCGAAACAGATTCTTTTTGGCACCTATAGCACATTGCGCATCACCACAAGCCTGAAAACATAGAGGCTTCAATGAATTAGGAAAATAAAGTACATACTGGCCATTTAAGTACAGTAGGCAACCAAAAATAGTGACATATAACACATTGAACAAAATTTGTCCCTGATACAAGCTCTATCTGAACTCCTTGAACATTTCTGTGCATTTAAAAAAAAATCAAAGTCATTTAAAATTCAAATCAGGAACAGAGGTGAATCGAGATCGCAATTTTATAACGATTAATCGTGCAGGCCTAGTCGGGACTGCAGGCAGGCCATGCTAGCACCCGCAATCTCTGCTTATGTATCCGGGCAGAATGTGGTTTGCTGTTGTCCTGCTGGAAAATGCAGGGATGTCCCTGCAAAGGATTACTATCATGGTCTCCCATTAGGGCACAGGTGTCAAACCGGTTCCACGGAGGGCCGAGTGTATGCTGGTTTTTGGTCTTTCCTTTCAATTAGAGCCCAATTAAGACGTAGACTGCTAGGTGAGACGGGATCCTAACCAATTAATGACATTCAATCATTCAGGTACAAGGTAAAAGCGAAAACCTGCAGACACTAGGCCCTTTGTGGATCTGGTTTGACACCCCTGCATTAGGGGATATGACATTATTTCAGTTTCTCCCCTGTATGTCATATTATTATGGTTTCTGTCCTGTGGGTGATTATTACAGTTGAGTGCCTGTGTGAATAGCTTATATTCCTGTTTCCCGCTTCTCCGGTCATCTGACTTAATCACATGTTCTCATTGTCCTATAGATCATAATCAATTAATCAAACCAACTCATTCTGTAATTAGTTTGGTATTTCAATCATGTATGAATGTCTGTATGCTGTCAGGTATTGTTGTTGTTGAATGTTTCTGTTTCTATGTCAGACTGTGTGTGTGTGTGCGTGCGTGTGTGCTTTGGTTTAACAGATTGTATCTGGACCAGAGGTCTTCACAAGGATAGTAATACATAACAAAATAGCCCATAATAGGACTTTTGCCAGTCCTCGTGATGACAAATTCAATTTCTGGCTTAGGGGTTAGGTTTAGGGTCGAGGTTACAATTAGGTATAGGTTTACAATTTAGGGTACTTTCAGGTTCAGGTATTATAGGTTAAGCTTAGGCATTAGGGGAATGTTAAGGACAGGCATAAATGTTAAATTACAGTATTGAGGAATGTTAGCTGTACACAACTGTGTGTGTGTGTTTGCGTGCGTGCATGCGCGTTTGTGTCAGTCAATGTTTAAGAAGTTTTGCTATTCAGCAATTTGCCCCACAAGGCATTTCAATTTCCTCCAGTGTTTTTTAAACTACATTTGATTTCGCCCTCAAACCTTTGCACCTATCTCCCACCTTTTACACCATGGCATATACATATGCCAAAGACTTCTGGATGACAGCATACAGTATTTTGCTCCAAAACGTGTACAAAACACTTTCTCAACCTTTCAACGAGTCCGACAGCCAACAGGTAAATATAATGTATGTTCAATTCTTATGTGTTTGGCAGAGCATAACCAGGGAAGATACCCAGTTTCTGGTGAGGTTGATGCATCACAGACTTAATGCAGTCGTTGCATGCAAAAGAGATGCAACCAAATCTTGACCATTATTAATTAATTGATTCATTATGTTAAAATGCCCTATGTTTTTTAGTGCCTGAAAATGGAGGGCCATGTACAAATGGTGCTGTCGGTTTGTTCATATATCCTCAAATTAAAGCTGACAATCTGCACTTGCATTAAATTGTCATTGTATCCTTTCGAACTCAAAGTGCTAGAGTATAGAACCAAATGTTTTACTTTGGTATCTGCCTGCCTATATCCAATTTGTTAACTATGTAACATTTTGTTTGTATGTCCTCAAATGGCCTACTTGTTACAGTCTCCCCCTACTGGGGATACGGTGTTGGTGCTTCCAGCCCCACTTAGTCATATGCAAATGTTTAGGCACCCCTGACAGTTTCCATGATTTTCGTTCATACATCATTGGATGTTTGGATCAGCAATTTCATTTTGAACTATTAAATAACTGAAATAACTGAAATTAGGTTTATTGGATCAACAGAAAATGTGCAATATTCATCAAAACGAAATTAGACAGGTGCATAAATTACTCCATGTCCCGTGTATTTTTGTAGTTTTTGTTATGTTCCAGTCCACCTACTTTATTTTGTGTGCTGGTTGTGATTCTGTTTTACAGACTTTGCATTCACATGACTGCCAGTAACCAATCGATCACCCTTATCCATCAGGTAACTCCACACAGCTGTTTCTGTTTATTCATTAATCACAGTATTCCAGTTCCTGGTTTCCTTTCGTAATTTGTCGGTAACTGTCTATACATTACGTTGAAGTGTCTATATGTAATGTGTTGATTCGTATATCTTTTGGCTCCCTGCAGCCATTTCATTTGTACTAGTGTTTTTTGTAATTATACTCTTGGAATTAAACTCTGTTTCATTTCATATCTCCTTCATAGCTCATAAATATTTGGGCACAGTCATTATTTCTTCAACTTCCCTTTATTCTAGGAGCTGGAGGAATGCCCAGTGGTTTATAACAACCTTTCTTTCTTACCTCCCTATCTGTTCGTTTACTAACAGGCAGAGGAGGTGACTGTTTCGTTTGGTCCTTGGCATTTCCAACAAAGCAGGATGACACATGCAGCTCCAAGAGCACTGACCCATGGTTTCCATGTGTCTCTTTATGCCAGATGATTCAGGGCAAAAAGACCACACACTATAGTGATAAGGGTGTTATATTGTGCAGCCTTGATGCTGACTTCATATGTGTGGTTCTATGTGCATGCACAGGTGCTCTCCATTTTGTCTCTCTCAGTGAAGCAATTTTATTTGGAGGTTTAGCTGTTCAAGGCTGGTTTTCCAGGTCCATGTGTCAGCCACAAAATATGGCACTTTAATAGTACTGGCAGCTATGTTGAAAACATCTGTATTACTAAGGCTATGGTCAGTAATAGGACTACTCCCCATTTCTGTGTCTTTGTCGAAAAATCTCAATTAATATTCACTAGGCACATAAATAAATATTTCCTGACTCTACCTTTGTTTGTGGTAACCTTTAAGGAGGTACCACCCCACACATCTGAAACGAGTGAACTATATACAGGACCCCTTCCTTAGGTGCATTTAGGAGGCGGAGCTCTGTGTGTAGCTGGCCTATCACAGAACAATGTGGACACAGCTAACAGTGGTAGTATAACCCAGTATGTATGGCAAATATTGACACATTTCAAAGCTACAGGAAGTCATTCATTTTCAATGGAAGCTGGCTCCTCTCAGCTGCAAGGACCAGCAAATCAGTTCAATGTTGGGCGTGTTGAGCGACCAGTGTCAAGCAGAAAGTGGAAGTTTGTTCAACTTCATGGTAATGTGCTATGGTGGGGTTCAGTGGCAAACAACAGTCAATCAATCAGAATTTTAGTACGTATGCTAGTCTTTTTTGCTTGATGTGAATGTCCTGCCATGTCAGAGCGGCCAAAGCGTCAAAAGCTTCCCCAACGTTTTTGACAAGCATCCTTCACAGGGCCGCCAGAGCTTCTCGGCGGCGTGTACTTACTTTTTTCAAACCAGCTCATAAACATGCATTTTAAAGGAGAGCCTATTTTTATTTTAATTTAACCTTTATTTATCCAGGTAAGTTGACTAGAACAATTTCTTATATACAGCAACAACCTGGGAGCAATTAGGGTAAAGTGTCTTGCCCAAGGACACAACAACATTTGGCTCAGTCGGGAATCGAACTGGCAACCTTCTGACTACAAGTTTGACTCCCTACCCACTGAGCCATCTGCGCCCCTATCACCTATCCAGATCCCTAAAAATGTAAAAGCATGAACATGGTCAATGGGGGTACCATCCCAAGTAAGTATACACAAATCATCACATGTTTTCAGATATCCATCGGAAAAAAAGCATATATTTGGTTTTGACTCCATTAAGTACCAGCTTCAATTCAACAAAAGCATTCTGCAAGGCAGGTTGAAGCTCAGAAATGTCCTTGTCAGCTGTAGGGGCAATAGCATAAACAACACTATCATCATAAAGGTGTAGCTTGCAGTTACAGTATTTATACCTGAACCTATATTACCAAATTAAGTTCATTGGATTAACAGAAAATGTGCATTATGCATCAAAACAAAATTACACAAGTGCATACATTTGGGCACCCTTGTCATTTTGTTGATTTTAATACATTTACCTACCTAGCACTGATTAATAATAACACAGAATTGGTTTGATGAGCTCATTAAGCCTTGAACTTTATGGAAAGGTGCATCCAGTCATGAGAAAAGGTATGAAGGTGGCCAATTCGCCTTTGGCTAAGCCACACCCTAGAATGTAGATTGACCAATCACAGCGCAGCCAAGAACGAGCTCCCACAGAGGTCCGACACTTTTTCACAGCGCTCCATTGACTTTAAACACAGGCGTCTCATATTTTTGGTCTCGGCAGGCTATTACCGTCGTAGTTTTATCAAAAATATGGTTAAATGTTCTGCCTGGGGCATTTGTAATACAGATACGCGTTTCCCAGAGAGGTTGGAGGGGGTGTCCGTTTTCTTCCCTTCCCAAAACCGAAGTCAAATCCTGACAAGTGTCAGCTAACGTTAACGTTACCTAGCATATAGGTTGTTGATAGGCTAGCACACGCTGCTAATACATACAAAGTTATACTCGCGTAGTCTGTTTGCTTTGTAATAACGTTTATAGAAGTGAATAGAGACCTACCCAGCTTTGCATGAACAGTGTTGCTCCTTGATATTGTTAGTCCCAGCCTCCGTCTCGATTAGCAGGTTATGCGGTGGTTCATTTTTTGACTGTGACGGTATGCCTCTATTTGGATGCCTTATTGTTCCTTGCGTTTCACCTGTATGTCTTGAATATAGCTTTCGAACGCATATTGCAGCCCCTTTTGCCTACTTCTATCGGACATTTTATTTGTTGCTTTATAAAAGTTTGATAAAATTTCAGCAGGAAGAGCTGTCACAGCATATGCCATGTTGATACCCATTACCAAAGCAGAGCCCAGATGAAATTGTTGGATGTAGCAACAGTAACTAAGTGGGGCAGGGCTTAGCCAAAGGTGAATTGCAAGTTCTTGTTCTCTTTGACTCTCTCTGAAGAGTGGCAACATGGGGGCCTCAAAATCTACTCTGGCATTTATGCAAAGGAACAAGTTCTGTAAAGGCCATCCCAGTCCTCAGACCTGAATATCATTGAAAATCTGTGGGGTGATTTGAAGCGTGCTGTCCATGCTCGGCAAGCATAAAACCAAACTGATCTGGAGATGCAAGGAGGAATGGTCCAAAATATCTTCATCCAGAATTGTTCAGATGTTAAACAATCTTTCTTTTCAGGTCATTTGAGAGTTGTTTTTGAGGCCCCCATGTTGCCATTCTTCAGCGGAGAGTCAAAGAGAACAACAACTTTCAATTGGCCACCTTAAATACTTTTTCTCGTGATTGGATGCACCTGTATATGAAGTTCAAGGCTTAATGAGCTCACCAAACCAATTATTTCCTGTTCATCCAATACACCTCATTTCACTACTGACATTTAAATGCGTCCTTCAGTTATTCGATAGATCGAAATGAAATTACTTATGCAAACATCCAATTTATAAAGAAAATCATTGAAATTGTCAGGGGTGCCTATACTTTTGCATACGACTGTATAATGTCATCCAGTACCAGAGTTTGTTCAAAATTGTGAATAAAATTTCTCACTTTTACACTCCAAGATACATGAGTCTCGAGCTACACTGGCAGCCAAAAGTTTGGAATAATCCAGGAATTTACAAATGTTTTGATAGAAATTGATACATTGATAAGAATGATCATCAAATCATGATTACAGAGGAGCTAAATACTTTATTATCAGGACACTGAAATAATGGCTGCTAAAAAAGTGGTGTTTGCCGTTGTATGTGAATGATTAATTATAAATCTGTCATTTCATTTAGTTACAGACATTTGCATCATTGGTAATTTGTTGGATCAATTGAACAATATGTGTTTGAATCAATTGAATGCTACCTTAGTGAATAAAGGTATACATTTCAATCAAAAACTTGAACACTAGGGGGTCTGCATAGCAGCAGTCTACACCATGTAGTCAGTTGTTCAAGCCTGACTATGGATACAGCATTGCCCAGTCCTCCAGCACGAGGCAGCACAACTTGGCATAGTGCTGCTCTGTATTCTGGGATAAACAAGTCGAATTATCTAACTTGCCATGTCGCTCTAAAGCAACTCCTTGTTTGCAGAATGGTATAGTATAGCATATAGTAAATGTATAGTGTAATCATACCGTGCATAAACTGACTACTAAGAGTAGTGCAAAAAGAATCGGCCAGCTCGGCGACATGCATCTTTCCAAGGAGTTTCAGAGCTGCTGACAATGCAGGGTCAGTGGGAACTGGACAAGACCAATGGGGAAAAACCAATCCCCATCGATTTGTTCACTTGGTTAAATTATTTACCCATGAGATTCTGCTTACCTACATTCTGATTGCATAAATATTTCATGGTAGACCTTAAAATAATCGATAACTTAGCAGACATTAGCGGTTACTTGAGTAACACCAGCTCCATGAAGCATCACGACTTTATACACTGACATAAGTTTGAGATATGCTGAAAGAAAATTCATATATTTCATAAAATTCCCCACAAATCATAACACATTTTTGTCCGCAGCCCCTAGGCTGGGGACACTGCGATAGGTAACTTTTTTACATGACCAATGACCGCACAGGAAGGCACTATAATAATCAATTCAATTGTATTAGTCAAAAGCAATATCTCAGAAATCAAAACAATTTCGATTAAACTTATGTAAATAATGTGTCTTTTTTTAATACATCTGGCATTTGAAAAATTGCTACGACTAGCCCGAGAGCTAACTCGGCCCAATGTGGAATCTTTTACAGGAAATTACATCTTTAATGTTGCCTTGTTATATTGTCATTGATGTGAATCACATAGACCTCCCTTTATAGAATTTGTCAGTGTGATTTATATTGGAGACACAGTGCATTAATTGGCATTGGCCCTCTGACCCAGGCAAGGACAACTCTCTCATTGATATGTTTGCTGCAGTAGTAATCGATTGTAAGAAGCGCTCCGCCAGCTGTGGAAAAGAGCTATCTCTGCAAAATCTAAAGTGAAGATATTCTCACGCTCCTATTCGAGTGTAGCTTATCTACAGTCAGACAGGTTAAAAGACAAGTGAAAACCAATTGTTTGTTGTAAATGTTTACCAATATTACACTTGTGAATCTCTCCACATCCCCAATTGTATGATCCACTGGACAGAAAGTACACAGTTTAGTTTGCTCTCAGGTGTTATTGCGAGAATGTTCTTCTTTCAAATCTATAGTTGGAATGTGTGGATTTAAAATCAAAATTTCTTTTAAATATTGAAACCAAAATGTAGATAAATACAATAATAATAAAAGCTAAGCGTCTATACATTAAACTAGTAGTTTGATTTCAAATCCACAATTTTGGAGTCTTGTCACACCCGGTCCGGCACCTCTTCCAGTACAGGGATCCAGTGTCCCCGCTTTCTGACAGCCTCCACCTCACCAAAAGCTTAATCATGCACACTTGATCCCAAGTCCTCATCAGAGCCATGTCTTATGAACTCTGGTCCTGGAGGGCCGAAAAACTTCAGCTTTTTTGTTTTACCAAGTAGTTAATTGCAATCACCTGCTGTCCCAGGTATTAACCAGTCCCTTATTAGAAAGAGAGAACAAAAATCAGAAGTGTTTTGGCCCTCCAGGACTGGAGTTCATGAAGCCCGTCCTATAACTACCCTCAGGGTGCCTAATGTTCTTGTTGGTGATTTTTTTATCATGTGTGCTTGGTTAAAATAGTCAACCGTATTGATATGTGAACCGTTTTTTGTTTTATTCTCTAGTACAGTGATCCTCAAACCCTTCCATGGAGGGCCTAGTGTATGCAGGTTTTCGCTTTTACCTTGTACAAGCCGGATGGAGTAGCTCACTAATTGGTTAGTATCTCCTCTCACCTGGCAGTCTAGGTCCTAATTATGCTCCAATTGAAGGGAAATACCAAAAACCAGCATACACTAGGCCCTCCATGGAAGGGTTTGAGGACCACCGCTCTAGTACATAGGTCTTCAACTATCACGCAGGGACCCCCAGACGTTCCAGTGATTTGTTGGAGCCCTGAACAGCCACACGTGATTATTTACTGAAAGGCTTGAAGACTGGCTGACAAGCCTAATCAGATTTGCCTGTTCAGGGCTACAAGAACTCTGGAACATCTGGGGGTACCTGAGGAGAGGGTTAAAGACTTATGCTCTAGTATGTTAGTATGTCTAAATGTTAGTGTGCCTGTTTTTGTGCACCGTTTTTGTTTGTTTATTATGAAGTCCTGGGAAGGTTTCTATCTATTGATATTTTGTTATTTTTATCTCCTGGTCGTGGCCTCATTAAAGTCTGACTACATTACTTGTTATCCCTGTGCTTGCCAACCGTCTCTCTCCTCCATCACACTGTATCATAAGTGTAGAGTTAAAAGAGAAATAAATGCCCAAATATGAAGAGCACATTCTCAGATTTGTTAGAACTTCCTCAGAATGAGTTTCCAAAAGTTGCAGTGGGTTGTTATGTCTTGTAAACACTGTTATGTAAATGAACATTTTGTCAACAAGATGCCTGGTAAACAGATTTTCTGAGAATGCGTGATAACGTATGAATTGTGTTTTGTTTTCTCCAGGGTTGATGTATATCGTGTTCGTAAGTATTATATGTCTACGAATACATTTTCTTCATGGTTGATAGATTTTTGTATAAGTGTTTTCCTTCGCATTTCTCTTGCATACTCCCGCATCACAGACAGCTTGTTACAATTAGCCCTACCTTATCAAGTTATAGGTAGCTTTTTCTTAAGCTATGACTGAAATATGATAGCATCTCCCCTTTATAGACCAAAATAAAAATCCATACAATGTTGTCTCAGGTTTAGTGGGGCGAGGTGGACTAGTGGTCAGAGCATCTAACTGGTGTCCATTAGGCCCCTGGTTCAGTCCCCACACTGACAAGCATTGTTGCTTTGACTGTGAGCAGGACAGTTAACCCCTAGATGCTTCCATGTTGTTGATGGAAATAGAATTGTTTCTTTGTCAACTTACCTGGTTAAAAAACTATTAAAAAATGTTAATGTATTGGCAACCAGTGTTTATAAATAGATTCAATCACACAAAAAACACATCCTGATAAAATGCAGCTAAATAGCTGAATTTTTTTCAGGATGTGTATATTTTTGTGATTTTTCCAGATTTTCCTCCATTCCCAATTCCCTCTAGTCCTGCCCTCCTTGGACAGATTTGTGGGATGGCAAAGGGCATGACATGGTTCATCCAAACACATGTCGCCCAGACATCAATTCTTTTCGCACTGGAAATCCAACACGGAAGCCTTTAGTCAGATCATGCACGGAATGATTACATTCACCAACTATACTTTCATAAATGAACACACAGGTGCCCGTTTCTGTACACAAGGAGTTACTGCAGTGCGACGTGGCAGGATGGATAATGTGATTTATCTGACCCGAATCTCGGGCAGCGTTACGCCAATTTGCACTGACTCGTGCAGGAGGCCCGGGGAAAGTCAGAGAACCCATAGTCAGGCAAGAACCCGTGACTATCATGATGTAGACTTTCATGCAATGAACTTAGCTCACTAAACCGCAAGGCTGGTTTTCAGTTTTTTTTTCAAACCAAGTTTGTAAAAAAACTCTGTATATTTGTTTTCCACAATTTACTTCTGCTTTTCCACAATCTACTACTGGCTCTTGTTGTATTTATTGATGTGCCATGAGTCATCTGTTACTGCTGACAACTTGTGGAGCGCCAAAGTGCAATTCTATTACTACTATCTGAAATAGTTCTATACATAAGGACAGTAACAACCACTCCACAACCCCACCGCCCTGCCTCTATTACTCAGCTTTTTTCACAACTATACATCTCAAGATTTCTGCGGAATTACGTTTTCAGTTAACTATTTTCAAAACATGAATTACGTTATATTCCAACATATTTCCAATTTGTTATGTTTCAGCTGCACTTTTTACTTTTAGGCTATTTTGTCCTTCTATGACGATGGAACTTTCATAGCGACGTATTCATGCGATTATGGAACATTCCAGAAATTCCATAGCGATTTAAATTATACTCAAATGTTCACGGTTAAGTTTAGTGTTAATTGTTTACGGTTAACATCAGCTACAAAAAACAGACATTTATCTATCTAGAGATACAAATATGCATTGTGCTGGAATGGAAAAGATAAACAATGCATGCCATCTGGATGGAACTCGCGAACACTGGGATGACAGTCAGTTACATAAATGCCCACCATCCCGACCCTCATGTAGACCCACAAGGCGAGCATCCGGTTTGGCAAAGTGACACAAAAGCGGAAGTGCTTTAAACCTGCATTCTATCTGAATTCCAGCTGGGGGCGATGCGTCTGGTTGCAAAAGAGCTTGGTTTCTGTAATAGTCTATGAGAATGAGAGACACTTCTCACTTGATTTATTACCTCAGTAAACATAATCCTAATGAATATATGGTATGAATCACTAGATTTAAGCATTCTGCAATACATAATGATGTTCATTTTATTATTATGGTCTTGTTGATTTCTAAAATCGGCGATAAAGCAAAGGGGTGTTTAGGGCGTGGCCATGGCGTTCGGTTGTACGACAAGACGGGGCGCAGATGGCTCAGTGGGTAGGGAGTCAGACTTGTAGTCAGAAGGTTGCCAGTTCGATTCCCGACTGAGCCAAATGTCGTTGTGTCCTTGGGCAAGACACTTTACCCTAATTGCTCCCAGGTCGTTGCTGTAAATAAGAAACTGTTCTTAGTCAACTTACCTGGTTAAATAAAGGTTAAATAAATAAATAAATAAAAGACACTCAAAGGAGGTGGCAGTTCAGTTTTTCCATTCACGTTAAATTTTGTTTTACATTTTGTTTTAATACTGTTTTTCGTTAGCATCCCAATTAATAAAAGTTAGCTAGCTCGATTACTCCTCCCTCTCGTCTAAAACTGCCACATCTGCAACCAAGATGTGCCCATAACGGCAAATATGATGACCCAAATCAGATCTTTACAAACCGATGGGTGACGTCACACACATTACGTCCAGTGATATATACGGTCTATGTGTACACCTGACTGCAGTGTGCATTTTGGGGTGGGGCTCAATGTGGGTGGAGTCAAATGTTTTTGCAGTGTGCAGTACAAGAGTACTTGTCTCTGAGCCGGGCTTACTGTGGGCAGAGTCAAACGTTAGACTACAACAACATTTGACCCTGCCCACTTTTTTCATCCATCTTTAAGACTAAGAAATATTATATATAGTAGTACCAGCACATGTTGTAATGGTTAAGGTTAGGAGATGGGAATGGTTCGGGTTAATTGCGTTTGACTCCTCCCACATTGAGTTGAGCCCCTAAATGCCAGTGCAGGCAGGGTTTTTTTCTGACCCTCGCCCAAGCAAAGCTTGTGTTTTTTCACACTGAGTACACTCATGCACAGAAACAGTCTCTCATAATTCACGTACAGTATTTGCCTGTCTCATATGTTCATATTTCACTTAATTGGCTTTTACACTCTAGTTCCCTGGAAACAATTCATGCGATTTAGGGCTGTTTTATCCACTGCTGTCTGGTGTTACTGCAGGCCTGCACTGAAGGCCATTATTTCAATGGCCCTGTGAAATTCAAAATAAAAATGTTATTTTCTTACTGCCTATGATGGACAGGGCAGGGTGTAAGGGAGGATACGTAGACTAGGGATGTTTCTTTCCAGGATGCCCTCTTATATCACAGTCACTGCAGGTGATCACAGTTAGTTGTTTCTCATTCCTGTCCATCGCATGCAGTGTTTGACTGTTTCCAACAAAGAGACACAACTCAACAAGATGTTTCACTACATATACAGTAGTAAATAATTAAACAGGTTACAGATCAATGTTTAAAATAAAGGGTGGTGTAAATCCACCTCTTGATAAATACTGTACATTTGGCTGAAAGCAAAGTTCTACAAATCAAAGGATTAATGGCAATGAGTACTGCTTCCTCCTTAACAATGCCATGTTTTAAACATAATAAGGAATACTCCATTTGTTTTCCTATCAGTCACAACTCAACATTGTTAGTCATTATACTTTCACAAGTTTTAGCCATAAGTATGCAAAGCCTAATGCAATTTTATAGTTAATTATGTACAAATAGGGTAGACATAGTCTGGACGATCTGCTGGACAATCTGCTGAAGTTCAAACCAATTGGAATGGGGAATGGGGAAGAAAGAATGGGGAATGGGGAAGAAAGAAGTTGGAATGGGGAAGAAAGAATGGGGAAGAAAGAATGGGGAATGGGGGAAGAAAGTTACTTTGAATGTGGCATGGTTTTTTGTGCCAGACAGGTTGGTTTCAGTATTTCAGAAAGTGCTGATCTATTGGGATTTTCTCACAAAACCATCTCTAGGATTTTCAGAGAAATTCAGTAAGCAGCAGTTCTCTGGGCAGAAATGCCTTGTTGATGGCAGAGGTCAGATGAGAATGGCCAGACTGGTTTCAACTGATAGAAACACAAGAGTAACTAAAATAACCACTTGTTACAACCAATGTATGCAGAGGAGCACCTTCTGAAATACTCAATTCTCTGGCACCAACAACTATGCCTTATTCAAAGTCACATAAATCAAATTAATTTCCCATTCTGATGCTTTGTTTGAACTTCAATAGATTGCATTGACCATACCTACATGCGTAAATACATTGACTTGCCACATGATTGGCTGATTAGATATTTGAATTAATAAGCATTTGAATAGGTGTGCCTAATGTAATGGCTGGGGAGTGTATATTGTTTTGAATACATGCTAGAAATACAATTTTCTGATTCATGTAAAATGCAACTAATAAAAGGACAACACAAACATATATCGGTAAGTTTCTGAAATGTGTTAACTCTGATCTCAGCATCACCTAAAATGCATCCTGTGAAATTATACTATACTAGCAGTTACTACTTGGCTAGCTACAGTCAGACACAACATTGTACATGCTCATCATCACATCACATGTATGTGGATGCATTTAAATATACAATATGTATTTTACTTTGTTTTGATTAATGCTACATAGGTTAGATTATGGTAGACTAAACCCTAATTTATAGTGTTAATTTGAATCGGCCAGTGTTTGGGGAAGAAAGGGTAACATTTCTTACCTTGATGCAAACTCTTTCTCATGCAGCCGCTCATATTACTGTCCGGACTGGGGGAAACGGAATTGTATCGCACACTGGGTTTGGTGCGTTGCACACCGTTCAGTTCGCTCCTGTCCCGAGTGTAACATGAGCCCGCCCTCCCCAATTAAGATCCACCAACCGCGGCTGTTCCCATGGAATACCCATTTGTCTTAGGTAAGGCTCCCATTTGAGTTTGGTTTGATTTGTTTGTTATGTAAAGCAGAACAAAGCCAGATGTTATGAGGCAGAATTATATTTCCACATTGCTTTTTAATGGCATGATTTATGATGGATTTGAGCAAGACTTGTGTGGGTGGCCTGGCGCTGAGTAATCTAAAACTACAGCTCTCAGCACACTCATTTTATATTTTTGAGTTAAGTTAGCATGTTTAAGCAGAATACTGTAGCTCTCTCAGAGGGGAATCAAAACCACAGGCCAGAAACAGGTGGTGGCCCTTTCCTCCCTGATGACACATACAGAAATCTAATATATGGCCATATGTGTATATAACCTATATGTCCTATTTCGGCATATATGGTGGAAACATCATCACATATATCTACATATATATCGAAATATACAAAAATTTGCCGTTTTTATATATGTGACATACCTATTTGCATTTACCGATGGTTTACATTGTATAAGTGTATAAGTGTATACAGTGTATAAGTGATGTAATGTATAATATCTGTCAATGTACATAAGAGATTATGTAAACAAAGAATATAGAAATACTGCTACATTTATTCATGCCTTATGTCAGTTAAAAATGTGTCTACAAATTTAAACACAAATGAATGCTTATGTATGAGATATTGATGTTATATACAGTACTGTATATGTGATGTTAAGTAGGGGTATGTCAATTAAATATTTGGTCAAATCTTTTTTAAATATATCCCATATGGAAATCGAATATATGGCCATATATGTATGTATATGTATATGTCAGATATCGGGCATATATGGTGGAAACAGCATATAAGTCAAAATATACAAATATTGCCAATTTTTATATATGTGAAATATATTTCCTAATTTTGTAATTTAAATTTTGTAATCAAAATATTAAGTCACTGCCTTGCAGGACAAACTATGTCACAGTAGTCAGTGATTCTAGCCTGACTATGGCTTCTAGGAATTTGCCTGGAAACCCCAGCACAAGGCAGCGCAAATTGGAATAGTGCTGCCTGGGCTATGGGATTGATAAATCCGATGATCCAAAGGTGGTAGAGACTTCCTCCAAAATGACTCACAGTTATTGCAGCCAAATGTGGTATTGCTTCAGGGGGGTGTATGTACTTCAGTGTTACTTTCAAGTCTGATTGAAACAACAACTTTGACAGACTGGACAGCAACCAATCAGGGGGATTTCTGGATTGGCAGTTTTCTATTGTTATACTAGATTTTTATGTAACATATTTATATAAGATTCCATTAATTAAAATAAGTTCCACCCCAAGTGAATAGAGTTTTTGTTTCTCAGTTTCCTGAGAAGTACTCATCTCCTTCGAACACCTAGATGTAGGTGATGGGTCACGTTTAATTCCAGGTAGCCAAACTACAAAATGTGGAAATGTCCAGGGGGTGGGGAATGCAAGGCTTTCTACTGAAACCCTATGGGAGCAAAAAGATCCAGGCAGCAGGTGAAAGCTTAACACAAAAACATCATACAAATTATTTTGAAGAAACCATCTATACTAGAGGTCAGGGCTGGCCAACCCTGTTCCTGGAGAGCCACCATCCTGTAAGTTTTCAATTTAACCCTTGTTCTGGGCAACATGTTTTAACTTTCCTTAAGGCAATTATTAGAATCAGGTGTGCTATATTAGGGTTGAAGGGAAAAATTACAGGATGGTGGCTCTCCAGGAACAGGGTTGGCCAGCCCTGCTATAGGTGATAACATTGTGTTTTTTCAAACTTGAAATCTACATTACGATACACCAATGCAAACTTTTTAACAAGTATATTTATGTTATCACACCTCTATGGTTGATGTGGATGTCATTTTCTTAGGAATAGATTACTATACAGATATTGGTAATCAGTTTTGACAGCATGACAGTCAAGATCCTAACCATCTGTACAGCCTCTTCTTTAAGAAGATCTTGGGCATTCATCCAAATAGAACTTAAAATGCAGACAGTATTAAACACCAGCTGCAAAGAGAGTCCTGTGGGGACTCAGCCATCTTCTTTAGTGCATAGTTTGAACAGCTTCATGATGACAGCTCCAAACAAATGCACCAGCATCGTATGCTCCACAGGGTGCTGTGTCATTTCCATCAGGCCACCACAGAAAATGAAGAAGTTGACATCTACCTTGCCCTCCAGTGACTCCTTGTATGCAGATCAGGTGGCTGTAAATTCAATCACAGAAGTATGGTTGGTGAGTGTAATTATCCTGTAGATGAGCTAGATGAGCACTTGCCTTTTAGATATTCGCTTGTCAACGCTTGATTCGTTCTTCGCTGGCCGCTTGTGTATGTTCAACTGTTCCAAAAACAATTTAAATGCTGTAACAATTCCCCATCTGTTGCCGTGTATTGCCATTAACCCTTAAGGTCTAAGGGGTCTTAGGTCTGCTTGGCAAACAGTTGACTTTTTGGCCTCTAGAAAGGTCATACTTTGACCTACAGTGAAGTGCCTTATGGTTTTGGATTCAGAAGACCCATGGCTACAACATGATGAATGAAATCCAACATCCTGGGTTATTGAATTTGATGTTTTATTCAATATTTATCCCAAAAATCTAAAGAAAGTATGTATTATTTGTTGTTTATTATTATAAGGCATTTTATTGCTTATTGTCAACTCCTTAGGGGTCCGGGACCAGTGTGCAATGTTTGGGGGCCATACAATCAAGTCAACATCAAAATGCTACACTCATTTCTAACTAGATTTCTATATGTTTTTAAAACCCAGCTAAATTCCAACTCCAAAAATGGTTGTTTTATGCAGGATGATGTCCTATGTTATTGAAAAATTTGTTATTTTGTCATTTTCACTTCCTACTTCCTGTATGTGATATTTTTAGTCAAAAAGAAAGACCATTGTCAGCTTTGAGGCGCGATATCTCCGGCTGACAGTAACACACAGAGACAACACTCATTATTTGCGTCTAATTCTCCCCTTTCCAACAGTACCAAGCCTTAGTTGCTAGCATGTACGGTTCGTGAGATATCGACCTAGGAGCGTTAAGTTACTTACTCATCGTTTCTCCTGTTTTGTAGTTTAATTTTTTATTGTGTCTACAGTATGTATGGTGTAAGTTCATTCAAAGATTCCCCAGTATTTTCCTGTCTTGTGTTTAGTTTTCCATTCCTTGTTTCTAGGTATTCCGTTCCAGGTTCTGTTTCACCTGTGTAAATGGTCCCTCTGTCTGCGTCTCAATATGTATAGTATGCATACGATATAGTATGCCAGACTATGATTAGTATATCCCAAACCATACTAGGCAAATATAGTATGTCAGAAGTCCCTGGATGGCCTACTATTTCTGGGGGAAAAAAGCTATAGAAAAAAGCTACGTATATGACCTTAAATATATGAAATCTTATCAAATCTGATGTCAAATGATGTCAAATCTATTAATATTTTTACCCATTTCAGGTAATTCATTATTCCGTTTTCAATCACCCGCAATTCCTAGACTATCTGCGTCTGCAACTGAACAACTATAAAGTAGCGTAAATATCGGTAAGCTGGGTATGCGGTTGCTTATGGGCCCGGACCAATCAGGGGCCCGAGTTATTGGAAGATATTGATTAACAGCCGGGGCTCCCTATCGCATTAGGCAGTAAAGGTCCGCCTTGATAATCCTGCTTAAGGGCCCAGTGTTGTCACTATAAGTGCAATTCTGAATCATGTACATAGAATTTGCTTCTGATTCATAATGTTGGTGCATGCATTTCCCCTTTGACATAATTTACTTTCTGTGCATGCAAAACTATGGTGACAAATAGAGTAAATGCTTTGTAACATTCTTTTATCGTTTTCTTTTCCCTGTTTTTCTCCCCTGTTCCCCTTTAAAACATTGTCTTATCGTGAACCCCTCTCAGGTGTGGTGGGATAGTTTAAATCGCTTACATTCTTCCTCCAAGTATGTGCTGCCAAGCCACCCAATTCTTACCACACTGATCGATCAAAACGGAAGCCTTAAGATTGTACACTATGTGGGAGGATTTACTCATTTACCAACTCGGCAATAAAATAAGATTTAGAAATGAGAGAGAAGCCTCACCAAGGCCAACACTAGTTTTAAAGGGTCTATATACATTAATATATTTCCCAACATAAAACCAATGTTACCTTGCAATTATTCATTGTGATTTTCAGTATGATTTATTTAACATGGACAAAAAATATTTGTTTTTTTACAGTATGTGCCACTAGCAACTGTAAATCTCAGAAGTTCACCCAAATTACGTTTTCAGAAAACTAATTACGTTATATGCCAACTCACGTGAGGTGTTGTTAGGTTGCACCTGCACGTTTCGCGGATTCATGCAAGAACATACCACACATTCCATAAAATCCATAGTGTTCAGATTTATATTCCAACGTTTACAGTTAAGAAATAAACTGACAAAGTACATTTCGGCGTCTTCTGAGTTTTGTTGATGTGCGTAATCCACCTTTTTCTACTTGTTCACAGTTAAGTGTAGGGTTAAGGTTAAGCATGAGGTTAATAACGGTTATGGTTAGGCATGATGTTACTGAGGTTAAGGTTAGGGTTAACATTACAAAAGAAACAGACAATCACCTGTCTGCATCATGCTGGAATGGAGAACTAAACACACATTGTCTATCTGGTTTTGAACTCCCAAACACCAGGATGAGAGTCGCAAATATATACGCCCATCCTAAACCCCCGCCCTAGCAAAATATATGCTACTTCCATGCTACGTCATTTCATTCAGTTTTTAAATTTAGTTCCTTACAAACGTAATTGACCCTGTCATATGTTCATGTTTTACATATTTCTGTTTTACCTTGATAGTTTTCTCAGAACAAAATTCATGCGATTTTGGGGTGGCCATTTGTAATAGAGGAATGAATGTACACTATGAGCTCCTGGCCTCAGTCCTACTTCACCTATCCCAAATATTTAAGGGAAAATTTGAACCATTTATTTGTTTTTTCCTACACTATGAAGGTTCCTCTCTCCCTTAGTTTCACCTTTGAAAAAGATAAGTGGAATAAAAATTACTTGCTAATGCTTATCTTTAACAATGGCAAACATGCTGAAATAATAGGGTGCTAACAAGACCTTTCTGACTTAATAAAATGTATAAAAGAATTATCTTTGACGCTTTTTAACTGCTGCTCATACAGAACAGGAGGAAATGCACTTTATCTTAGTGATGACAAAAGCCTCTACCCGTCCTTCCCATTTCATTGAACTAACGGCCCACTGGGAAAAAGGAGAGATAAGAGAAAGAAAGCGATGTAGGGAGAAAGGGTGTGAAACTGGTGAATACTCTTGTGAGGTTCTAGTCAATGGTATATTTGTATGTAAAATGAAAAATGTAAACCATAAATCTGCAGACAGGGTTATGGCATTATGACTTGTATATGCACAGCTTTCTTTCTATTTTATCTTGTGGATCTTTGGAGAATTGTTCTATGTTGTTGTTCAGTGCACTCAAAGTTATTTCCAGAAATGTGTTTACCATTCTGTTGAAACACAAAAGCCTGAAATATTAAAATACTATAGACAATTTAAGAAATATTGGCACCTTCCATGAAATTGACCAAAAGTGAATCACAACTCAAACAATGTGTAACATTTTGGGCCTAACAATCAGGCAGCGCAGTATACATTTAGTTCCACAGTCATTTCTCAAACAAAAACATTTTATTATTATTATATAGATTATTTCCTAAAAACAGGTTAAATTATCATGGAGGACTGTACATGTAAACATTAAAAAAATTCTGTAGAGGTAATTTCATACTGTGTGATAGCCATGCTGATATTAAAAGTCTGGGTTACACTTTATTTGGAGAGTCTGACATTCCATCTGTATGTGCTCTACAGATAGTTTGTTGATGATATGACTATCAACAAACTATCAACAAACCATCTGTTGATAAGCAACCAATTGTGTATTTTAAGGGTAGGGGTAAGTTTAGAATATGTTTTAGGGTAATGGTTAAGGTTAGGTTTAACATAAGGGGAATGGTTA
>JACXGM010016312.1:0-20606 GCA_016801145.1 Umbra pygmaea | reverse complement strand
TTTCAAATTCAAACCCCTGTTATAGACGCTAGTGGTTGATTTCAAATTCAAACCCCTGTTATAGACGCTAGTGGTTGATTTCAAATTCAAACCCCTCTTATAGACGCTAGTGGTTGATTTCAAATTCAAACCCCTCTTATAGACGCTAGTGGTTGATTTCAAATTCAAACCCCTCTTATAGACGCTAGTGGTTGATTTCAAATTCAAACTCCTGTTATAGACGCTAGTGGTTGATTTCAAATTCAAACCCCTGTTATAAACGCTAGTGGTTGATTTCAAATTCAAACCCCTGTTATAAACGCTAGTGGTTGATTTCAATTCAAACCCCTGTTATAAACGCTAGTGGTTGATTTCAAATTCAAACCCCTCTTATAGACGCTAGTGGTTGATTTCAAATTCCATTTCACTTCCAAATCCTTGTCTGTTTTTTTGAAGTTTCAGGAGGTCCAGCAGGTGATCTCTCGCTACGATACGTTGCTGCTGACCTTGGAGGACATGGTCCTGACAACCCAGCAGAATGAGGACAGCAGAGAGAAGGCTCGAGCCTACCGGGCTCGCTTCATCGAGCAGAGTAATAACACACTGCTGCACGACAACAGAACCATAGCCGAGCTACAGAGCCAGCTGGACTACGCCTGTAATGAGTGCTTGATACATGTATGTGTAAGACACCACATGACCCAATTCTTAAATAGGCTATTTGTAGAATTTTGCACCCGTGAAAACAGAACTACTTCCTCTTCCAGTGGCCAGCTGTATTTCTTGATAATTAAAAAATACAAACAATGATTTAGATGGGACAGTAAGTCCCGATGCAGAGCTTCTTTTGCCATGTGAACAGGAATTGCATTGAGGACATGTTGTGCTTCTACAGTGCTTGTCAATGGGCACGTGCCAGTCTGTAATTGATTTATATTATGCATTTCAGGCTGTGCGTTCATGTGTAAAAAGCACTGGTTAGTGTCCCATCTGAATTGCTTCTATATATATTTTTAAATACCAATTAACACAGTTTTTACAGATTGTGGGAGCTGGTGTCTGAAAGAGTTCTGTTCTTAACCAGTGCAGTATTCTACAAATATCGATAGCTCTTTTGAAATGTGTATTTGAGAGGGATTGTACTATCAACAAAGGTTCCCAGACAGAGATGACAAAAAAGGGTCCTAAAAGTTACCTAATGCCTTGTTTGTTTCTGGCATTAAAATACAGTAGCAGTGAAAAGTTTGGACCCATGAGAACTTTTGGTGTCCAACATTTTTACTGGTAGGACATCCTTCACCTTGAGATGTCTTTTCTGGGAAATGAAAATAATAACAAAATGCATCAGCTGGCTCAGTGTTCAGGGAGTCAGGCTTGTATTCAGAAGGTTGCTGTGTCCTTGAGCAAGGCATTTAACACCATCTTTCTCCAGGGGAATGTCCCTGTACATACAGTGTGTCACCCTGGATAAGATTGTCTGCTAAAAGGGTAAAAACAGGATAATCCCAGTGATCTCCTTGATATGCAGGATTCTAACTGGGCCCGCATTCAGAACACAGCTGCAAAGAAGACACTGATGTTGGGCACAGTCAGGATGGCTATACTCAATGAATTTGAGAGTCTGTGGAAGAGGGGCAAAGACACCAGTGTATCCACTGTTTTACCAATGGACACTCCTAAGCAGCTAGCACAGGTATGTTAGTCATTACTCAAAACTACTCACAGAGCTTTAAAGAACATTTGAAGGATAAGTATACTGATATAATGTATGTGCTGATAATCTTATTTTTTTATTTATTTCATTGTATGGGTGATTTGCTTTTCTAACTACTTTTTAATTGTTTGAAAATGTCTTACATTTTTAGACGCAAAGTTTATTTCAAGTTTTAGTAGTCACCAATGGCTAACCTATTTTTTCAATGGAACAGTGTCTGTGAATTCCGAACTGACACCTATGCCCTACCCCCTTGCTCGGAGGGCCCTCTGTGGTCACGTGTTGATGACAAAAATCCCAGGGTGACTTCCCCGGTCATGGCTAGATGGGATACAGCTCATGTTAAAGTGACCTCATACTCAAAATGTTAGCTAGCTACACCCACTTGTCCTGTACAGTACACAGTCTACGCCGAGATGTAGAGGTGCTTTCGCCGGCTCTACATGTTGCTATTTATTTTTTTTAATCAGATCTTAGCTATTTAGTAGAATAAATTCACAATACAAAACTACTGCTGGAAACCACCTGAGTGCAAGTTTATCAATCTACTTGGCATTGAAGTGTGCTTCCCTCAGTGATGTACTGTCGTAGTATGCTCCTGTAAGTGATATAATTTACAGTACTAACATTAGAGTTGTAACCACAGTGACTGTTAAAGCATTACATCATTGTATTTTTCACACAAAGATAAAACTAAGATGTTGAAATCTACACTATTTTGTAACGGGATAACCATTACTTCTATCAAAACGAAATATAACTAAACACTATCCCACATTCCTATCACTGTTTCCATCCATATCTAGGCAATCTTCAAACACTCGCGGGAGTTTCGTGCCACTTTGATATGAGATGTGTCCCTTCTAAACATGACCACTTCCCCCAGGGTGGGTATGGGCTTGGTGAGCACATCAACTTCGGGGCAGACTTGAATTGACTGGTTCAATTCATGTTCCACTATAAATTTATAAAAGAAAAATTGTTTTTTTAAAAATCCCTCCTATCTTTTAATATGAAATTACCATAATTAAAAGTATTGTCTTTTTTTTGGTTGACATTTCATGTTGTTTATGTGTCAAACAAACATACGTCATATCACTGGACACGCCGATCCAATTTTGGTGCGAAATTACGCATTCTCAAAATTAACCCAGTACATTATAGGAACCCCTTGTTAGTGGACGATGAATCGGTGCACATTTGCTTGAAGTGGGTATCGGAAAGTGTAATTAGCCCCTGCACCACCCTTGATCAATTCTGCTCCCTCAGCTTTGGAACACTTGTGCAAATGCCAGAGGGGCGCGTGGATGCGCAATACGAGGCCCGAGGGTGGAGAGGTCCATGTGGGACTGCAGTTTTGGAGATGCTTTGACCCAGTCGTCTAGCCATCACAATTTGACCCTTTTCAAAGTTGCTCAAATCCATACAGTCCATTTTTCCTGCTTATAACACATCAACTTTGAGGACAAAATGTTCACTTGCTGTCTAATATACCATCTAGTGACAGGTGCCATGATATTCAGCCTATCAGTGTCGTTCACTTCACCTGTCAGTAGTCATAATGTTATGGCTAAAAGGTGTATGTTTCAAATGTGGTTAATATTTAAGTAAATATATATTTGTTAGACTTAGACATTTGCATAAATTGTTACATTTACTCATTCACCAACACCGTAAATGGATATTTCAATGATAGCGAATGTGTTCTTGTTATTTGACTGCTGTTTTGTGACAGATCCAGACCCACTTAGCCGATCTAACCGCAATCTGGGAGGAGGTGAGCGCGCCAGATCAGACAGCACCAGAGGACACAGATAAAAGCATTCAATTCAACCTATAGAGCTGTTTAATATGAAAGCACATGATCTATATATTTTATTTAGACTTGCTTATTAACAAGGATTAATCTGATAAAATAAGAGATATGTTGAGATGCCAAATGTGTACTTTGTCTTATGGTGAGCTCTGCTTGTAATTTCTGTAATAGGTATAGACTAATATTGAAATGCAAACAGACCCTTTTACAACCATGGATAGTTCCAAAGTAAGAGAAGTAGATATTCAGTAGGAATATTATATACAAAGAATTGCAAAGTACTACAACAAGTAGTGTATTTAGTATGTATACTTACTGTAACATAATTACTAAATAGCTTGGCTATATAGCGGAGTCAGATGGCTCAGTTATTAGGGAATCAAACTTGTAGTTGGAAGGTTGGTGGTTCTATACCCAACAAAATGTCACTGTGCCCTTGAGCAAGTCACTTAACCTAAGTTGCTCCAGAGGGAATATCCCCGAACTCAAGTCACTTGAATGAATTAGTCCAGTGTGTCAAGAAAGACAGTAAATAATCTCATCTAGTTTAGGGCAAAAAAGCTATCATGCATTAAGAGATTATGTATTATTTTGCAGTCATGTTTAACAATCGTAATGCTTGCTGGTCAAAGCTGGACCGGTTTCTGGACCGGTTTCTGTCAAGTCCAGACCTCAACAGTAGTACTGATTGCTGTGACGGCCATACATTAATGTAAAGGAACAGTTGTTATTATAATTATGCCCTCACAAAAGTAACTTGCTTGAAAACAGACTTCTTCAGAAGCACACATTTAGTTTAGGGTGATAAGTTAATATAGGCAGTTAGTAAGGCTCAAGATGATATACAAGCTCAAAAACATTGATCTAAGAATTGAAGATGAGTGCCTGTAATCAATAATCCTGATCAACCATCTTTCTCAGAATGGGATATGGGATTTGAGGGATTTGTCGTTGTATGGCAAGAAGATTTTTGTAGCCCATGCATTAGATTTTTGGGTAACACTTTATTTTGAGAGTCCATCTCTAGATGCTCTACATATTATCTGCATACTGTCAACAACATTTTACCAAACTGTCTACTTACCCTGACCCTAATCCTAACCTTAACCATTCCCCTTATTCTAAACTTACCCCTACCCTTAAAATACACAATTAGTTGCTTATCAACAGATGGTTTGTTGATAGTCATATCATCAACAAACTATCTGTAGAGCACATACAGATGGAATGTCAGACTCTCCAAATAAAGTGTAACCGATTTTTGTAGCCCATGCATTAGATTTCTGTAGCCCATGCATTAGATTTTGTAGCCCATGCATTTGAAAAAGGTATTTAGGTCTCATTTTAAAGGAATAGTTCAACCACTTGTATAATTCATGCTTTGGATGTTTTTTGCTAATACGCAATACATGTTCACACTAACGGCTTGTTACAGATAAATTATTTGATATTGAGATTAAAACAGCTGCAATAGGCTTTTAAACTTTTTTATTGCCTTTCTATAAAGATGTATTCTGTATTAGTTGTATTGAAATGTACTGTATGTAGCACTTTACAAAAGGATTTTATGAACAACCAACATCATACAACTATAAATGCTTTTATAACAAACATCTATTTATACACACAGATCACCACCTTTCACCAAATAAAATCAGGGTTTATCATTTGCAATGCAGTCTAAATGTAATGGGTTAACATAGTTTGAGATACTATTTTTACTTTACACATTTAACAAGTTCACGTACTACATATACCAGCACGAGACGGTCTCAACTGTAAGTTGTACCATTTAGTCATTCTATTAGGCTTAGGCCACCTTCTTAACATCCTCTTATAACCTACTCCAGAAAAGACATACATCCTTACCAAAGACTAAAAGCACATTGCTTTTCTGGATGCAGATTATTGTAAACATGTTCCTAGAATCAAAAGACTTGGAGAACATTATCTAATAAACAATTACCGGCTTATTCTGTCTCCGTGAAACAAGCCCCTAAATTGATATATTTTAAATGTAAAGGAAAAGGATAACATACAAGATATTGAAACATTTCAGTACTTGAACATAATGGCAAAACCAGGTGACAAATGCATATTTTTGAGTGCATTTTTAAATAGTTAGATGCCATGTTTCAGGCCATTCCATTAACTTTGATGCAATAAGTTTTGCAAAACAAAATAATAGTATCAATGTAATGGATCTGTACTCTTGAATTAACTTTTGTGCTGATTGGTGTGAAATAAAATGAAGAAGTAAAAACATCCAGTCTCAGAGAAAGTAACATTTTGTCAAAGCATTATTTATCTTTAGTCTTTTAACAGAGAACTCTGTTCTGGTGGATTTAAAATGTGTAGACACAAACAATAATATATGTAAAACACTTCTGTAGCTCCTCTACATTATAATAAGAAAGGACAAAACTAACAGGAAATACAATGCCATGATAATGACATGCAAAGTTCAGTGATCTTGACAGGTAAGGGATTATAAGAGTATTATAATGAAAGCAAAAAGTAAAAAACAAAACACAGAATACATTTACTTTTTGTTAAATGAACAAACAGTTACCGGAAATAAAACTAATTGACCACAAAGCTGTTAAAATAATTAAAAACAAGGCCTTAGTATACTCCACATTTCAGTCCAGGTGCCAAACCTACAGTGGTACAGTACACATCATTTTGGTCTTCATTTGGTCAGAGCTGTCCTGTCCAGGGAAAACAAATAGATGGGATTCTAGAACACATTAGAGTAAATTCTAGAACACATTGAGAGTAGATTCTAGAACACATTTAGATTCTATTTGTTTGGGAGTCATGCAGCCTCTATTCCTCAGAGGAAGGGGTACTGACTGAGTCTCCTCTGGCTGATCTGATAGGCTCCAGCACTCGATCGGGGGACAGGGTATGACTGGGCAGCCAGCTGTTGCTGCTGGCGGTACTGGCCCTGGGTATGGAGGAGCCCCAGGGAGGAGTAGGGTCCGCTTGGACGGGCCTGTCGAGAGGAGCCCCCGGCGTGAAGCTGGTCCACAGCCTGGGAGACTGAGGCCAGGGCCGCAGAGGCAGGGTAGGCATACAGGTTAGGGGTGGACGTAAAGATGGAGGCAGCCTCGTGCAGGCGAAAGGAGGAGTGGGAGGAGACGGGAGGAGGGTAAGTGGGTGGACGACGCAAGGAGCTGCTGTTGCCTCTTGGTCTGCCTTGTGTTGAGGACATCATAGCCTGCTGTACCTGAGGAGGAGTAGAGTGTAGATATAACTACTACTTATATACGCTGTACCTGAGGAGGAGTAGAGTGTAGATATAACTACTACTTATATACATAAATGTTATATTCATTTATTTTTATGTAACCTTTATTAATCAGGTGGGCCAGTTGACAGCAGTTTGTCATTTGCAATAGTGACCTGGCCAAGGTAAAGTGCAATGGTGCAAGTCAACAAAGTTACAGTACACAAGACAATGAAAATACAGGGTGCAGCAGATTATACAATAGATGTATATGTACATTTAGTACAACTGAGGTCTAAATTAGAGGTAAATCAATTGGTATGCAAGGTGGCATAGTATAACAATTCAATAGGTAAAACCTAAGTGGAACTGTGCAAAAGATAATCATGCAAATAATGAATAACTGACTGCGCAGATGAATATGTGCAAATTCACCATGGGGCATGACTAAAGCACTGGGGCAATAATGGGTAAGGACTTTGTGTGAGGGAGGAGAGTCAGCACGTACAGTGGTCAGACAGTAACTCTAACAGTTTTACCTTAAAAGCAGTGAGGGAGATGGTGTTCAAGTTTTAGTGAATTTTGTAGTTCATTCCAGTCATTAGCATCTGTTGTTTCTTAAATTATGTTTTCATCAAAATAATTTGCTCAGAGTCCAGAGGATGTGTAGAAAATGGAGCATAGACTTTTAATGTTAAAATCAACAGTTTAAAGCCTAGTTGTTTCTGCAGAGAGAACTCCTGATAATTAGTTATCTTTCATTTTTATACACAGAATGGATGTCAAAACAGAAACTTAATACCACCAATGTCTATGAGCCCTGAATTCAAATGAACTAGTACTTAACCAGTCTTGACCAGGCGCCAGCTTGTCTGATGTTTTTATAGGTTGGTCCCCTTCCCGTTGGCCCACAGGTTGCAGTAACACTTTCCCGCTGGCTTTACAAGCCATAGTTAACATCTGACCTTTGTCCCTGTTTGGTCACACTAGCTTACATTTACATTGATTGCATTCTAGACACACCCTGATCCTGAGGTAATTAACACTCTGTCATCCACTTTCTACAATGGAACAAGTCTTCATTTACAGTGAAACAAATCTTCATAATCGTACAAGTCTTTGTAACAGCTTTAGAATAACTTGATCTGCCTCATTTCCACATAATCGACAGCTTTTAGAAAATATCAAACAATATGGAATAACCTTTAATGACATATACTAGAGCCCTTCTTGACATCTTAAAGTATTAGTAAATGATGATCACTGACTAAATGTTGACAGTGTCGATGTATGGCTCCTGCTTTGAACAGTAAAGACTTAACTTGCTTCTGTGGGTGCAGTGGTGAATGGTGTTGACTGACAAAGGTTTAAAGTATTACCGAGCCCATGTCAGGATATCCATTACAGAATCATGACGGTTTTTATGAGAGTGACGTCTGAGGGATCCTTGCTCTTAAAGGAATAGGCCTTTTTTAGAGGCTCCTCATATACTATGATTACACCACTGCCTCAACTGTTTCACATCACCTAGAAAAATGGAAGATTTGGAGCACTCAAAAAAGAGAAAATCAGTCCCAACTGATGCTCAAATAATTTATTACTGACGTTTCGACGCCTTGGCGTCTTCTTCAGAGTCTGAAGCAGACATTCATATCCAGGCCAACTTAAAGTGAATGCACTCATGTTTAAGTTGCGAGGTGGGACAATCACACATCCCAGGTGTACTAATTACTTGATAAACGTAAAATATTTCAGATATATTTTGCAGGCAAAGGCGTTGGGTTGGAAAAGGACATGTTGAGCCAGTAAAGTAGGGCATGGGAGACTACCGAATAAAAACAAACCACTTAGACATTGAATCAACCAGCCTTACCTGGCTCAGACTGAGGGGGTGGGATCTGCTGGTTGTGGCACTGTGATTGTGGCGATCAGAGCTGGGGGCGCCGCCTGGCCTGCTGGAATGCTGAGCTGGTCCTTTTTTTGACTTACCAGGTTGATCTGAAAAAACAGATATAGTGCGTGCTTACAGTTCATCTGGCATAAACGTTCTGAAAGCAAAATCCAGTTGTAACAACTACAACCTGGCAGCCTGGCCAGTCCTACCCAGGAACAGAGTTGAGGAATGTATGCAAGCTGACCTGGTTTATGCGTTCTGCACTCCCCCAGCTGGCTTTTGACTGAGGGCAGGATGATGGCCAGAGACTTGGATGAGTGTGAGGTCTGGGTCGAGGACAAGCTGCTGGCCTGGCACTTGGGGCTCAAGGGACTACTGGTGGACGACTCAGAGTCCAGCGAGTCGTGGACGGTCACACAGCTGATCACGTTGGCCCGCTGATTAGCACTAGAGTTGTGATACAGCCATTATTATTACCCGGAGACAGACCACAAAGGTTCAAAGCCACGGTTGTCCAGAGTACCGCCGCTCACCTGGAAGCGGGGAACTTCCTGCCATCCTCGTCGTCGGTGTCACTGAGGATGGTAATGATGCTGACCGCAGGGCTGGGAGTATCGTTGATGACGATCGGCTCACCGCTGAAAGCCGGCAGAGGCGTGTTGTGGACCACAGAGGCAGCTGTCTGCAGCATCGATACAGGCCTGCAAACAGACACGTTTCCATTTTTCACCTGAAATATATTAAGATGCATCTAAAAGTAGTTTTGCTTTCATGTGAAAATGCTCAATCAGAAATCCCTTCAGGAACGAACGCTACAGTAGGTGTGTGTATAGACAGTGTTTGTGAACCAGGAGGTGGCCTCAAGGTTACCTGGCCCTGCTGTCAGCATGTCGCGCCTTAGACCTCAAGGTTACCTGGCCCTGCTGTCAGCATGTCGCGCCTTAGACCTCAAGGTTACCTGGCCCTGCTGTCAGCATGTCGCGCCTTAGACCTCAAGGTTACCTGGCCCTGCTGTCAGCATGTTGCGCCTTAGACCTCAAGGTTACCTGGCCCTGCTGTCAGCATGTCGCGCCTTAGACCTCTTGCCATGCTGGGATCTTCCTTGGGAAGGAGCTCCAGGTGCACAACGAGCCAGAACCGGTTCCTGCTGCGCGACACCATCGTAACGACTGCCATGATGACCCCTGGCATAGCAAGAATCACCAGTCAACATCGCTAGCATGATTTGACTCAGTACGACAAAAGTAAACTATCTTAACAATTAAAGTCTCCACATTAATGAAACTACTGTACAAGAGCTCAACATACAGATCTGGAAAGAACTAAGAGACCACTGCAATATTTGTTTCTTAATTCAACCTCATTAGCCGCTTTCCGACCGCAGGAATTTTTGCAGTTCCTAGAACATAACGTTCCTATAACCCTTTTTTTCTTGTGTTCCGATAGAAGAAATTGCAGGATTATTTAGTTCCTCGCACCACCGTTCCTATAACCTTTTTAGCTCCTACTCCAGAGCAGGGTCTTTCCCTTTTCCCTTTTCCTAGGTCTACGTTGATTGGTCCAATTGGCCGGTCGCTTTGTTTGTCTGTTGCGTATAATACTACATATTATGCTGGAGCCTTCGTCTTTTGTGTTTCTGTGTTAAGTAGCTACTCAATTTCTATGACTCCAGCCTAGTTTTTAAACGCCGCGGTTCGAACTCCGTAGGACTATATTATCAACACAACATTATTTTTTTTTAAATTGTATTGGATGTCGTTTTCAGCCTTGTAATCTGAACAAACAGCAAGCCGCTGAAGGAACCAGGAAAACAACCAGATCATCTGCATAGACATAAGATGATTTACACACTTATCTTCAATCATACACCCAGTGTTACAAACATTGAACTGTGAAATGTTGTTGTATGTGGCGCTATGCTAAAGTCTAGAGACGACGCTATAAAAGCCTGTTGCGGTGCCTGCGTCACTCTCTTACCCCTCCTACCAGCTCCTATGGCCACTTGACCAGTGCGAATGCAAATAGCAAAACCTGTTTTGGGGAAGAGTAGTTAGTAGAACTGTTTAGAAGTGGACTGTTCCTATAACTACGTTCCTGTAACTACTTGGTCGGAAAGCGGCTATTGAAAACCTCTGGAATGTGATGAAGTGAAAGATGGATGGATATTTGCACCAGGAGAGGCATAAAGTCACCCAACATCAATGTGAAAGACTGGTGGAGAGCATGACAAGATGCATGAAAACCAATTATTAAACAGTTATTATTCCATCAAGTATTGATTTCTGAACTCCTCCTAAATTAACACATTTGTATTGTGTTGTTTAAGAAAGACTACAAACTTATTTTCTCCGCATTATTCGAGGTCTGACAACGCTGCATCTTTTCTTGTTTTTTGACCAGTTGTCATTTTCTGCAAATAAATGTTCTGAATGGCATTTATTTCTATTTGGAATTTGGGAGAAATGTTGTCATTACACATACCTATCAATAATAAAAATGGGGACACTTTTTTTGCAGTAGTCTCAATTATTTCCAGAGCTGTATTTTACAATTATGGGATCCATTTGTGTTTAGATAACTCTACTGTGGTTTGGTCAGTGATGTGGCCATATTATCAGAGCTCAGAGGGACAACCCTGCTGCATTTACCTCCAGCTGGAAGCCTGTTTTCCTGAGCCAACTCCCCGAGACAGAGGGGCTCCCACGGGTGAGTCGGGAACCAGCGTCTGGGACTGACCGGGGTTGTGGACGGCCATGCCTGGCATCTGCTGCCAAGAGGACGGAATGATGATCTGCTGGGTGCCAGGTGGCCACCCCTGCTACACACAGGAACATTCAACAGCAAAAATGGGTTTATTTAACATTTGCTCACACTATAAAAATACCTAACTCAAGGAAGATTTGGTTTCTGCAAGAACAACGAAGACATTACGAGCACATGCGGTTTGTAGACAAGATGTGGTTCAGTGTCTCCACCTGTCCATATTGGGGAAAACACTCATGGTTAGGGTTGGTTCTGTTCTTCAGACATACCCGGAACAGAGGAAAGCAGTAACTGTAGAGAAGGGAAATCAAACAGGCAATCAGCTGGGAAAAGTAGAAACTCAAGCCAAGCAGACATGCCCTAGAAGCCAAGAGTAACGTGGAACTGAGAAGGTCCATTTAAACAGTTGTTTAACTGAAACCAAGAGGAATCAGGTGAGAGAAACAGGACTGAAATTGTGATTAAACATGCCATCTTAGATAATGTCTGGTCTTCAACAGCAGGACAAGAGCAACAGCACTTCTATATTAAAAAGAATTAAGGTTACAGACAGCAACATGATATTTACAACTCTGCAAGACTCTGGAAACTTCCTCTGTCTCTACATCAAAATGCAAGACAACTTTGTCCTGAAGGAAAAGAGAACATTTTTGACATATAAAGAAGGGGCGGCAGAAAGATGTGATGCTGGTACAAATCCAGAGACGGCAAGGGGTAAAACAAAAAACAAGTTGTGCCCTTGAGCAAGGCAGTTCCTAATTGCTTGTGAAAGTCCATCTTCAAAATGTCTAAAATATAAATGCTGTTGCAAGCATAAGCCAGACAAGAGAAAGCGTCGCCACATGCGTCCCATGCTCTGCAAAGCCCTGAAACGTGCTGGTAGAGAAGAAGCAGCGGTGGAGGTTTACCAGCATGGTTGGGCTCTGATCCAGGAGGCCAGGCCTTCCAGGCCCACAGCCCAGGGTCAGCGAATAGAGAGGGGCCTGCAGGGTGGCTAACATCAGGGGGTTACCAGGGGCCTGGTGGGAAGGAGGACGATTGAGGGAGGGGTGAACGGGTTAGAGAGCTAGACAGGAGGAGGAAATGACACCGCCTCACCCCTGGATCTGCTTCTCAAAGGAAGAATACGTTAAACAGGCCGAAAACCTTGGTGCGGTGAATCTACTTTGATGCAATACTGCCTGGTTACTGATTGGATGCCACTGGACACATGACACATTGTAAAGCAGCAGTCTGTACCTGTGGGAGCACTCCAGCCTGGAGGTTCAGAGGGTGAGAGGACTGGTTCTGCGGCACCATGGGAACAGAGCTATCCATTCTCACTGGAAAACCAGAGGGTTTACCAGACGTCTGGAGGCCTAAGTGGAAATGAAGGCGATAGACTAGTTAGCGTTAAACAGACCTGCAGATGCAGACTGCAAACAGTACAGCTAAGGACCTTACGACAACATCAATACTACTGTGTTTTTACATCACATTTACACGTCAATCATTTAGCAGACACGCTTATCCAGAGTGACTTGTCCCTGTAATTGTGTAATTACAGGGACATCCCCTGAAGCAACTTAGGGTTAAGTGCCTTGCTCAAGGACACAATGTAATTTGACCCACTACCAGTCTGACTCCCTAACCACTGAGTCATCACGCCCATAGCCCCATTGATCATTGGAACAATCCCATTAGATGATGTTTATTCAGCTATAACATAAATATGGACTTCATAAGAGTTCAGCGACAGAGGCAAAGAGGCCTGCTCTGTTACTGTGTGGTTCTCACCTTGGATGGTTGTTGGACAGACGATAAGAGTCTGCTGGAAAGGCTCTACCTGGCCGCACAGCTGGGTGGGTCGCGTCTGCAGTGGTACGCTCTGCTGGGGGAGTCCTGGAATGTTGATGGTAGCCTGCTGGTACAGACCCGGCTGGTAGTTCAGCAGAGGCATATTGCTGCTCAAAGACAGAGACTGGCCACCAGTTGACGCAATCTGAAACAGAATGACAACCATTCATTGTTACTGTAGGTCCAAAGTCACAATTTAAAAAATGACAACTTTTTCATGTTAGCAGATGCTGAGTGATTGGAACACGGATGGGAAAACATCCTTCACTTCACCTGGCTAGTCTGGTTCAGCTGGCTGCTGAATGTAACGGTAAGGTTTGTAGCTGCACCAGGGGCGTTGTTGCTAGAAAACAGATTCTTTCCACTCTCGAAAGCGCTGACCCTGCGTTTGCATATGTCCATATTCTGGAAGCATGACTTCACGCTGAGTAAATAAGAATAAATAACTGTGAATAATGTTAAACATGAGTATGCAGGACAAATCCGGTTTCCTCTCAACAAGACATTCGCAAAGTTGTCCAAACCCATGACAACTGTACGCAACTATTTTACTGAATTTGACAGAAATGCCAAAATACAGAAAAGCCCTACTACGCACTGGGAGCTGTGGGGGAAGTGCAGCAGATGTGCCATGGTAACAAACGGGTGGTTGAGTGTCTTCATAGGGGTGATGCGTTTATCTGCGTCCAGCGTAAGCATCTTCTTCAGCAGATCAATGAACTCTCTGCGGTCGGCCTTCTCTGCCAGGACATCTGTCCCCTCCAGACTGGTCATGTTCACCTGCCCCAACAAACCAACACGTCAGCATCACCTCACTCAAAATGCAAATGTATTCATGACAAGACAGGCCTTTTAGATCATCCTCACCTGCATCATATCCTCCAGACAGTTAAATATGTATTTACGAGCCTCCTTTGACTTTATTCCCAGCTCCGCCTCGTGCTCTGAAGGAGTCTACAGACAGACATTTTTATTCGTTAATACTAACAAAAAAAAATGGTACACTAGAGGTATTTCCTAAATACACATGCATAAATGGTTATAACGAATACATAGGGCTTCTGGTTCAAGTTTTATTTATTTTCAATTTCAGGCTTTATTATTAGTTTTTTTCTCCACTTTTTTATTGTAGCCTACAGTATTAGAAAATAATTACTTCGTTAGAAACATGTGAAATAAATTATCTTGAGGACCTATGTCAGGGGTGTCAAACCAGATCCACAAAGGGCCTAGTGTCTGCAGGTTTTCGCTTTTACCTTGTACCTGAATGATTGAATGTCACTAATTGGTTAGGAACTTGCATCACCTGGCAGTCTAGATCTTAATTGGGCTCTAATTGAAAGGAAAGACCAAAAACCAGCATACACTCAGCCCTCTGTGGAACCGGTTTGACACCTGTGACCTATGTGATTCAGTTTTGACAAATGATACATACTACTGCGAAATAAAAAAATAAAATCTGTTTATTATGTGATTTTATCATTAAAATGAATATAAATATTCAGGCTTTTCTGGTGGTTTTTAAATATTATATATATATATATATATATATATATATATATATATATATATATATATATATATATATATATATATATATATATATATATATATATATATATATATATATATATATATATATATATATATATATAACATTTTATTTACAGTCCTATGCAAAAGTTTAGGCACCACTGACAATTTCCAGGATTTTCATTTATAAATAATTGGGTATGTCAAAACAAAATTAGACAGGTGCATACATTTGGTCACCCCAACAGGAATATCACATAAATATTTAGTTGAGCCAAGTGTTTGTCTTGAAATGCTGTGTTATTTTGCCGCCATGCATAATTCCCCTTGTTATGACCAAATAACTCATCTTTGTTTCATCAGTTCACAGCACCTTCTTCCAAAATGAAGCTGACTAGTCCAAATGTGCATTTGCATACCTCAAGCAACTCCGTTTGTGGCGTGAGTGCAGAAAAGGCTTCTTCCGCATCACTCTCCCGTATAGCTTCTCCTTGTGCAAAGGGCGCTGAATTGTTGAACAGTGATATAACTGCAGCAAGATGATGTTGTAGGTCTTTGGAGGTGGTTTGTGGGCTGTTATTGACCGTTCTCACCATCCTTCGCCTTTGCCTCTCTGATATTTTACTTGGCCTGCCACTTTTGGCCTTAACAAGAACTGTGCCTGTGGTCTTCCATTTCCTCCACCTTAATCACATTTTCTTATGATCGGATGCACCTGTCTAATTTCGTTTTGACGCATACTGCACATTTTCTGTTAATCCAATTAATCTCATTTCACTACCAAAATATTACTGTGTCCTTCAGTTATTTGATAGATCAAAATGAAATTGCTGATCCAAACATCCAATTATTTATAAATGAAAATCCTGGAAATTGTCAGGGGTGTGTAAACTTTTGCATACAACTGTATTTTTCTTTTTAAATAGGGTTATCGGTTTAACCCAGATTCTGGAAGCCCTACTAGTACAATAACAACATTGTTTGACTCCTGATAGGTTACCTTGATCCTCCAGAGAGGGTAGCTGGAGTCAGGGCCTCTGTTGAAGAAGCGGCTGGTCTTGGTACCAGCGCTCAGGAGGTATTCAGCTGGCAGGCCTTGGGTCTGAGAGATGTAACGGATCTGATGCATCCAGCCAATGAAAAAGCAACAGCAGTAGTTTCAGTTAGTCGAGGGGCACAAACTTAGAGGTGGTTTCCTAGACTTTGATTGAGCCTGATCTCATACTATAGCCACTGCAAATCAAATGTCCATTGAAATCTGTATAGTACAGCAATACGTCTCAATTCTTTCCTAAAAACAAACCACATGCTTATTTTATTAGGCTTAATGATATTTCAACATGATGGAGGAAACAAATACATGTCAATGGCGGATGGCAGTGTAGTGCAGTGGTTAGGGCTGGGTGATAAAACAATAACGATATGTCTCGCAATAGACACGTAATCAATATCAATAGAAAATGCGTTCGATAAAACGTTTGATAATTTCCTTTGCTTCGTCGGAAAAAACCAGAGGTTGCGAAGTAATTTTGGTTGTATGAACAAAGGCACTCGCTCTCTGGTAACATAGCAACGTAGCGAGTGACACGCTAACAGCCAATCATTTAACAGTATCAAGTTTGGTTGCGCAATATTGTTGTCTCGTGAGTCTTGTAGGATTCTTCAGTAACTGAAACCGAAGTGGAAAATTAGTGACGCAGCGAGCGAGGGAATTGTTGATAAAACGGGAAAAGTCAGCCAGTATGCCAGTTTTTTGGTTTTTAAGTCTGCCGGTAGTCAGACCAATGTCGTCTGCAAATTATGCAAAACCGTTGTCCTCACCGAGACTGGTATACCACAAACTTGTTTTCCCAACCTTTTCAGGTCTCAGGTTTCTCTGTTTATATTTACCACTTTGCACTATTTTATAACACTTTATTAAGCATTTCTAAAGTACTCTAATTGTGCACCTTAGTGTAACAGATAATTGTTAAGTGTTCATTTTGATTATTTGAGTGTTTTCCATGGTTGTGTTGACATTGACATTTCTGCCTTTATAACTGAGGGGATTATAATCAATGGAAGTTCACATTTAAAATAAAAATGTTTAAATTTAATATTTTTATCCTGCTCCTTATTCTAAATGGGTCATAAAACAGATCAATAATTATCGTTATCAACCGATATGAAACACTTATATCGTGATAGATTTTTCAGTCATATCGCCCAGCCCTAGCAGTGGTCCTCAAACCCTTCCATGGAGGTCCTAGTGTATTCTGGTTTTTGATCTTTCCCTTCAATTAGAGCATAATTAGGACCTAGACTGCCAGGTGAGGGGAGATACTAACCAATTAGTGAGCTACTCCATCAGGCTTGTACAAGGTAAAAGCAAAAACCTGCATACACTAGGCCCTCCATGGAAGGGTTTGAGGACCACCGGTGTAGTGTCTCAGGTAGAAGAGGTAGAGCTGACCTGATCGTACTCAGAGCCTCCAGGGTAAAGAGGCCAACCCAGAAACAGTTCAGCGATAACGCAGCCCAGGGACCACATATCTATAGCTTCACAGAACGGCAGGCCCAGGATGATCTCTGGGGCCCTGCAAGCAGACACGCTAGCCGTTGGACATCATCATATAATACATACAGAAAAATTGACATTATTGTGTAGACCGCATTTACGTGGCATCAGAGTTGCAATGTTAAGGGTAATGCGAGACATCTGTCTGTTTGTCAATATTTCAGGACAAAATCCCAATTAATTCATTTGATTGTGATATGATGGACCATTAACCAATCGAACCAACAAGCCACAGGCCATTGTGTTTTTCTAAATTATTTCCATACGCTTCTGTTACTTGCACCACCAATCACTATTTGGTCCGGGTAAAAGCTACCTGAGCCCTGTTGTACAACTCTTCAGTACTGGTGTTTGCATTTAAATTCAAGCTTGTGAATTGTGGAGGCATTGCGAGTCTAATGAAGCAAACTGAACTGCTAGTACTTCTACTCAGTTAATTTTCCACATTGATAGTAGTTTGACATGACCTCAACCCTGACTGATACTCACTGATAGTAGTTTGACATGACCTCAACCCTGACTGATACTCACTGATAGTAGCGTGAAGTGACCTCAACGCTGACTGATACTCACCGGTAGTAGCGTGAAGTGACCTCAACCCTCACGGATACTCACCGGTAGTAGCGTGACTGCAGGTATGTGGAACACATGGCCTTGGAGACGTGGCTAGCAGAACCGAAGTCTATGACCTTTACCCTGTAGGGCTGTCGAAGTGGGTCCACCAGCATAATGTTCTCAGGCTTCAGGTCAGCATGGATCAGACCCAGGCTCTTCAGCTTCATCAGGGCTGTGGCAACCTAAATGTAGCAGGTACACAGCCAAAGGAGATGGGTATGTTAGGGGTAAAGGTGGGGTAATGTCAGTGGGGTAATGTAAAATGTATTGTGATTTATTTATTTTTTAATTACGTCAAATGATTAATGTTTAGTAAAGTTGTTGCAATGTTTTTATGTGACACTGTAGATGTAATCTGTACACTGTGGATGGTATATTCTGGGATGTTTTCAATGGATCTTCAATGCTTTTAATGTGTTTAATTGATAACCCCAGCCCCATCGTATTGGTGCATGTGAAAAAGACACTGATTTCAATTTTGTTAATCAAGCATAGAGTAAATAACAATAGTAAATCATATTTTACTGTATCATACCTGCTGCAGTACTGGTCGGATGGATTTCAGCAGCAGAGGGCTGAACTTGCTGTGCTTCAGGAAATCGTAGAGGTTCTGCTCTAGCATCTCGAACACCAGACACGTGTGGTTCTTGTGTTGGAAACACTCGTAGGAACGCACAAAGTTAAACTCATCTGCGTTCTCTGTACTCAGCCGACTCAGGATACTAACCTGGAGTGTTGAAGATAAGTATAGCAGATATGTTTAATTTTCTTTCATGCATTTTATGTCTTATTGGACAAGAAAGAGGTGAAAAATAGAGTAGCAGGGTTTCAACAGAATTGGACTCAAACCAACAGCAGCAGTACATGCAAGTTGGAGGCAGTGGCCGCTGGCCAGGCCAAAGATATTTCATGATAATAGTTATTGTATTTTTTTTATTTTAATTATTATTCTCCTCTCAATTGTACAAAATAAATGTACCCATCAATGTCCTTTTACAATTTACAAATTGAACCTCTGACACCATAGCTTATCGCTCTGGTTAATACAGAGAAAGAAAGTCTGTTCTATGACACTAACCTCAATCTGACCTTGTCGGGCATATGATGGATGGTTCTTCAAGATCTTGATGGCCACTATTTCATTGGTGCCCCGCTTCCAGCATTTAGCCACCTGACCAAACGTTCCTCTCCCCAGGAACTCCAGCACCTCGTAACTATTAGACACGGAGCACAGGATTTCATGTTGGACCAGCTGGTAGTCCCCCTCACTGTGCGAGTTACTGCTCTTAGCGGTGGAAGTGGAATGTGCTATCGACTGGGCTGCGGTCCCCCCACCACCGGCTGTACGGTTGGAGAGCACGGGGGCTGAGAGCTCTTCCAGTATCTGAACACTGTCACTGCTGTCCACCTCAACACTCTTCCTCTTCAAGGTGTTTCCGTACTGCTTCTGGTAAATGTCACCCGGATGGGAAGAGGATGCAGCATCCTTGACAGAACGGCTGGTGGTGGAGGAAGAGGACGACGAAGAAGAAGGACGCCCTCTGGCGCTGCCGGTGCTGTCTGCCGCCCGTACGACGGTCTGTTGCCGGGCGCCCCCCGCTGCTGATGGATACCCATGGTGGGAGCCGGAGCTATATGCCGGGTTGAAACGTGATGCCGAGGGGGATGATGCATTCCCGTTGCCCCGGGCTGGGTCCTGCGGTTGATAGTAAGTGTTGTGGTCGCCCACCTGGCTGCTCACATCCCACACACAGTTCTCAACTTTCAGCTTCTTAGAGCGAGTGCAGGCGCTCGATGTCACTGATGGAGAGGAGAAGACCTGGAGCTGCGAAGCCATGTCTACAAAACATGAGGAGCAAATGCATATTAATGGTGCCTTTATTGTCAAACTGACAGCTGGTCTTTGATCGCGGGCTTGTTATTACAGCTATTTTGACAGCGTTACAACTCAAGTGAACCCATGTCATCAGAAGTGTTCTCAAAGTGTCACAGTTAAATGCGCCCACAATACAGACCATATGGTAGCAAGTTGAGCTGAAGAATGTCTATCAACAACGTAAAAATATAATTTTGCATAAAAAAACAGGTCAACTTCACCTGTATTTGGCTTTCAGTCCTGAAGATCCGATCGATTTCCATAAACAGCAGGCCTCACAGCCATTTTTCCCCACCCCATAACACTGTCAGCTGGCTTCAGACAGTTTCTAAGATTGAAGGTTTGCCGACAGATCAGCTAGCGATAATATCCGTTGCAATAAGCCCAACATAATTTTTGATGTATCTAGAAAATATCAAACTGACTGCAAAAGCTGCGGTATAGACGCACCCCATCTACGCATGATAACATGACTGTAAACAAGCGCTTCCGTATTACCGTAATGACTGAAAACAAGCGCGTTAAAAAGTGATTCCCTGATAGCGAAAGCGACGGACAGGTCATTGGGGGATTTGTTTTATTCATCTGGTAAATATGGAATCCCAGGACCGCCAAAATGTAGTAAAAGGAAATGAGGATAATTAAATGTTTATCATTTCCATTGCCTACTATAAGCCAATGAAGTAAATTTAAAAAATACATTGTTTTACTTTTCCAATCATCAAATAACAAAGTAAATTTAAAAAAGACTTCATTTTACTTTTCCTATTATCATTTAACAGTTGAATAGT